>CP092089.1:2012625-2055125 GCA_029203775.1 Neoneuromus ignobilis | reverse complement strand
TATATAAATGTCACTGAGAATGCACGGTTACTAATAAATGTACATAAGTGACTTACTGAGATTTCATATTTAGTTTGCGGAACGACTAGAGATTTTTAAAAATAAATATTTAGATATGTAGTCCGTAAATAAAACCTGTATATTCTATTCTTCGTTACATTCTTTAACACTAAACCTACCGATACTTCATGTATACCTATTCCTACCACAGCGGGGTCAAATGACCCCTCTTTAAAATGTTATATATATTACTATGTATAGCGAAAAATATATCATTTAGCACAATTTGGTACATGAATAAAACAATTTTTTCAAATAACGATTCAAAATTGTTTATTTATTTATTTATAAAACCTATTTGGCACCTTTTTCGCATTTGCACATGAGAATCCGAACTTGAATTTGTTGACGTTTTCTGTATACTTTCTTTTTCTTCCTGTTGCTTATGTTGAAAATCTTCGGCAAGTTCTTCAGCTAATTGGAATAAAAATTGTTGTCTAGAATTTTTTTCGCCGGTTGTTTCTCTGTGTAAAACCCACGAGTTAATTCCAGCCAGGTCAAGAATATTGAAGAAAATCTGCGCAGGCCATCTTTGCGATTTCGATTTCACGGAGTATTTTCTTGCCATTTGATCCGTCATGTCTACACCGTATTTAGTATTATTGTAGAATCTGATCGTTTCAGGTATACGCTTACCGTTTTTTCGATGCTTATAGATTTATGCTTTGAGCTTAGTAGAAGCACTTTTTTGTTTGGCTTACTTTTGTAAATGGTAAGTGAACAATGACTCGATTTATATAGTTTTGTTGAGAAGCGTGGCATACCATCTTTCGCCTGCTTGGCGAATTTTGGTAGTTCTCTTTTATTTCCGCGGATAGTTCCAACAATAGTGGTTCTTTTTTCTAGTAATTTTGCAGCTAGTGATGCGCTCGTAAAGAAATTATCTGTAGTGACGCTTCTTCCGCATCCTGTGAACGGTTCCAGTAATTTGAGAACAACGAATTCCCCAAGCGAAGATGAAGCTCCTCTATTTTCATCCTTTCCCAAATATGGAAATCCATTTATAATGTATTTGGTGCTGACTTCAGATGGTAGCCAGAATTTGATACCAAACTTATCCGGTTTGTTCGGCATATATTGCGTAAACCTACACCTCTCTTTGGTTGGGAAAAGCTGTTCATCGATAGTTACATGTTCCCCAGGCTTGTAACAATTTTGGCTATTCTCGATGAATTTGTACCATACTTCAGAGATTAAATCCAATTTATCTGTTTGTAAACGCTGGCTTCGTTGACTTTTTTATCGCTCGCTTGGAGTAGAGTGAAATTTGCTATTCATTCGTCAGCCAACAACAAATATAACGCAATACAGCAAAATATATGATGAAATAGCAAAAATGTATAATGCAATGGTTTTGTATCACAACCACACATACAAATCTTCATGATATCATATGAATCTTTGCAGGGGTCAAATGACCCCGTTGCGGTAGTTAAGGCACATTACATTTATTTCTCGGTAAAAAAATAACAAGAGAGGAGTAAATATTGAAAAATGCATTGTATGTAAATTATATTAAAAGTCATAAAGTCAACTAGCGATGTGATAACGCTTTATGTGAGAAATTTTGAAAAAAAGTTTAAAAAGGGTCATTTGACCCCTCGCGGTAGGTTTAGTGTTAACAATGCCATATTATTTTCAATATTAGTACAAATACATTTTTAAGATGTTTGATAATTTATTATAAATTATATTTTTAACAGTTTTCTTTAATAAAAAATAAAAGTAGAATATAAAATACAATAAAACTCTCTCTCTTTCTCTCTCTCTCTCTAAATATATATATATATATATATATATATTGATATTCTAATTAATTTTGAGGATTTTTTTAATATATATATATGGCCATCCAAATGTGACGCCTAGATTTGTGTTTTATTAGAAATAAAAAAAATCTGTACACATGTTTCCCTATATACATATTTCTTTTTAATAAAACACAAATCTAGGCGTCACATTTGCATGACCATTATATATATATATATATATATATATATATATATATATATACACACACACATATATGACCCAAATGAAACTGGAGGATATTAAAAAATAGTAAATAATAGTAAACAAATAACTGTATGTCTAAACTATTCAATTTTATTTGAGCCACCCTTATATATAACATTATAATCATGATATCAGCTTATTTTACACCCACTACTGGATGAAATCCTCATTGAATGTTACTATTCACTGATACTTGATCATGCTTATCACGCTGACTAAACAGATTAATAAGTTATATATATATATATATATATATATATATATATATATATATATATATATATATATATATATATATACACCAATGTATTTACTTATGTTTAAAATATGAAAATGTTGAAATGTAAAATAATCCTAAAGGGGTTACAATAAAAAAAGTTATAATTTTACATGAAACATCGCGACCGAATATTTATTAAGGTGAAATAAAATATTTTTCCATGCAGTACATATTGGGTGTCTAATATATTAAGAAATTATTTAATTAACGATAATTGAATTACTAAAGGGTGTATTACCGCGTGACTGTAATGTAAATTTTCCCCTGTCTATAAAATTCAGTTAGCAGCTATAGAGAACACCATTAAAGTCTTGGGATAATGTGTTCTTTTTTCATTTAAAAACAGTCAGCTTAACAGCAACGGTGCCGCTTCCGCAACAAGACTAATCTCAGAGATTAGTCAACTGGCGTCTTTATTTTTCTTTTGTGTTCATTTGTACGTTCCGGTACTTTGCATAAGAACTTAAAACGAATTCCACTTACAATGTTGTGAATTGTACATTGAAATGTAATTTTGTATTATCTTATTCATGAAATATGTATTTTCGCGTTGTACGGAATAAAATTTTATAGACGTAATCGAAAGTATCGTTACATAGATGTTTCTGTGCACTATTATTGTCATTTGTGAAAGTTGACTATTGAACACAAGATGCAAAATGTATTTACTTACGGATATTAGTTCAAATAATAACTTTTCAATACTTATTCAACAATCGAATTTTAAAATAGATAACCAATTTCATTTTTCTGTACGTTTTTAAAAAACTAAAATACAATTGAAAATAATCATCAATATATTTTTACACATATAATCAAAAATACAGCTATATATATATATATATATATATATATATATATATATATATATATATAATATTAATAAATAAATTTATTTCATATCAATCTATTGATAAAAAAATATTCATTTTAATATGAAAATATAAAAATAAATTATAAAGTTTGCATTTTTATTAAAAAAATATATCAAAAATATTCTTTTCAAAAATGTCACATAACAACGATAGTATCGAAAGTCGCTTATATATATATATATATATATATATATATATATATATATATATATATATATATACGTTCAAGTTTCGATATAGTTGAAACATTTACCTATTATATAATCGTAGTGAATAAAGTGAGTGACAGAACGTTTCTCATCATAGTGTCAAACTTTCAAACAAACCATTATTCTGCAATAATGGATTTAACTTTCATTCAATACCGTCAAGTCTCTTGTATACATTGTCAATTGATAAGAATAAGAAATTTCTTTTTCATTTATGTACAAATAAATAGATAAATTGTAAAATCATTACCAGAATGATTATTTTTTAAGAAAAAAAATCAAATAGACATTTTTTTATTTTAGATACTAAAAAATAACAAGAATTAATCTAAGATTACACACACACACACATATATATATATATATATATATATATATATATTATATAAAAATATAAAATAAAACTCAGTCAAATCATTTAAAAAAAATTAAAACTAGCGAATCCACTTTTAACAAATAAATTATTACCCCAACATCGCAAAATATTAAAAAGGATTCGAATTGTTTAATAATTATTTAACACTTTTTTATATCATCCAAATGTGATGCTTAGATTTGTGTTTTATTAAAATGAAACATGTGTATAGAAAAATATGTTTATAGTTTTTTTTTTATAAAATACAAATTCATGCGTCACATTTGGATGATCCTATATTTTGTAATGTTGCAATGATAATTCATTTATATGAAACAGTTAAATCGTTTTTCTAAAAAAATATTACAATTTTATAACAAATTTCAATTTCATTCTTTATAAATGAATTATTTTGAATGTCTCATTTATTCTAACATTTATTATCTGAGCACCAAAAACTTCCCTACTGCTATTCGTGAATTTTTGAAATATTAATTTATTTTTAAATGAAAAAATATCTTTTTAAATAAATAACGATACATCTGAAAAATATATTGAGTTCAATTTCTAATTATTTTTTCGGTATGTTTTGTCGTTTGATAATACATGTTGTAAAACAACATTAATCCTATTGAACGAAATTAAATATTTATTTGATTTATTAATCCAAGTTATCAAACTGTGCGCAATTTTAACTATAATTAATGGTTTCAGATTATTAACCATACATAATTAACAATTTTAACCATAATTTATAGTTTATGAGGTTGTAATACGCCATTATTTTGTAATTACATTAATAACACAACGTAAACCTTTTTTGATAAACGTCTATTCTGTTCGTAAAGTGTTGAGTCTTTTCTTGATAAATATAATCTTTTTTATTTCACCACATTTCTATAAAGTAAATCCTCTGTATTCATTTAATACTGTCACACATTCGTTTTAATACAAATTTATCACTCGCTCGAACACCACAAGATTTTATAAAAATGTTCAATAGTCATTATTGTTCGGTTTATTCACTAAGATGCATTTCGATGGCTATGCCATTATCATTAAAAATAATACCTTTTTAATTGATTACTAGACATTTTGTGCAATTGAAATAAATGATTCATTTGCATTAAAACATAAATAGAAATAAAGGTTCAAACTAATTTTTAGAAATTTAAATTATTATTTTTTTTTATTTAATGCATTTACAAAAATAAAAAAATTATTGGAACTCAACGTACGGTTTTGATCAAAATAGAGTTTTTTATTTATAGATATTGAATTTTTTTAATAATGGCACTTAATGCTTAATTTTCGTAATTTTTCTAAAATCTCTAAATCATATTTAGCTCTACTACCACAAAAATGTCAGCAAACATCTGACACACTTTTATATTGTCACAGCATAATTATCTTTTTAAAACTCTAAAAATATATAAAATATCAAGTGTATCTCTTTTCGACCAAAATTAATCAAAAAAATTTAGAGATATCTATAAAAATTATTTTTTTGTATAACAAAAACCTTCAATAATTTCAATCACTTTTAATCAAAATATGTTTCTCTCTTTTGTGCAACTTTTCACTATTTTTCTGGTAAAATGTATTTTCCATTCGAAATAAAGACTCAAATTGTAATATAATGAAATTATCTACTTATTTTCGTACGTTACTTTGAAATCTTAAAAGAAAGTTTTTTCTGAACCATGTAACCTAACTTTAAAAAGATAGTAGTAATAAAGATTTCCCATTACAACTCCAACAACGTGTCCTTAATTGTTTTAGTGAGATATGATTTTCCATTATCATAGAGTAAAATGACTTTCTGTCATTTATTGATTACTAATGGATTTTTTCCTGTAATATTTGCTTCAATTTGTATAATCGTTAACTGTCAAAAAAATTATTCCTGATTCCACTTCCAACAATTTTTCAAGTCATAAATGTTTCATTTTAATATCAATGTGGATGATTGGTCAAGGTCTAGTTACAATTTTTTATATTTTGGATTATGAAAATATATCCACCTTTCATTACCAATCACAATTTGACACAAACACTTTTCTTTATTTGTTTGGAAAACAGTGAAATGCAGATATTGAAACAACTTAGTATATTCTCTTTTATTTATTAGTATAACACCATTTTTTCCTTATTTATTTTTTGTAAGAATAAATGTAAAAAAAACAATAAAATAATTAACTCCTTGTACTTTTATAAGATCAATTTATAAGATTTTATCCAATAATCCTTTAAATCGGTCATCTTTATTCTTATCCAGGGTTTTTATCAATCACATCAAAATCGCCATTTTGAAATTTTATAAATTAAAATTCACAAACACTAATGGATATATAACTCTCTCCATAAACCTCGCAAATTATTCTGTACGCTTATGCAGCACTTTTCTTCTAATCAAGCATAAAAAGCAAAACGTGTCGAATATGCTCTTCACTACGCTCCATTTTTCATTACACTAAAACAACGCTAATATTATCAAGAATGACATGCAATTTTCTTTTTATATATACAGAGTAACCAATATTAAAATCTAGAACATTTATTGAAAGAAAATAAATGTCTAATGACAACTGCTGGTATCAGTTTATAGGGTTTTTGCTTTCGATGCATACCCATGATAATTTAAATACTTAGACAAAATTTGACTCAAAAACATTTTGCTTATAAAAAGCTACTGAAATTATATTTTTGGTGCAAAATATTAAAATTTAAGCTCATACAAATGACAAAATTTTCGATTATATCTGACATATCTCAAATATTTTTTTTTATATACTTTATTCAATTTTACAAATATAATTATTAAATAGACAATCATTGAAATAAATTCATATTTTTTCATAATAATAAAAGAAAATGATATTAAATTTTTTCTACCTATTTTTCATTAATTACTCTATATAATAAACAGTTTAAAAATTCTAATTTATAGTTATTTTATTATTAGTTTTTAATTTAAAATGTAATTAAAAAATATTACAGTTATTTTCTTATTAACTCGTTTATTATTATTAATTAAATATTTTTAGTAATATTAACACGCCATTCTTTCATAATACAAATTGAATTTATATAATTAATTTAATATTTCATTTATGTGTTTTAATAATATTTTAATATTATAATCCAATATATCGAGGTCAGTTTCAACGTATAACGGAAATTCATACTTAGCCTTGCGCTTCGCATTACGCTATAAATTGCTAACAAGTTAATCAGTGATTATCAGATTGCAAACTTTTTGCTAATATTATAAATAAACTATATATATATATATATATATATATATATATTGCATCCGTCGATTTTCTAATTTATCTATTAGTAATCCGGGAGTAGAATTAATTGGTTGTACTTTAATAGACTTATAGGGTCATCCAAATATGATGGCTAAATTTTTGTTTTATGAAAAAAACATGTGTATATAGGGTGGTGTATAGAGAAACATGTGAATAGTTTCTTTTTAATAAAACACAAATCTAGGCGTCACATTTGGGTGACCCTGTACTCAAAATATAAATAGCATTTAAGAATATAATAAATTATATTTTTTGTAAGAAAAATCACCTTATATATATATTTCATAAAATATTTTTCGAATATTGAACTAACATCAAACGATCATTGAAAATCTTAAAAAAGTATTCCAATTACTGCAAAATAAATTAAACTGATTTTTTTGTAGTTCAAGATTGACTCGTTCTATGAATAACCGAAAACCAAACTTTCAATATCTTAGAACGTATAGTTCATTCTTCGTCCATTTAAAAGTTAAGAATTGTGCTTGTATAAGAACGTACGAAAAGTTGTGTCCGATCATCTAAAGTGCTTGTATAATCAATACTTTTAAAAAACGGTTGAATTTAAATTGAACTTTTCATGTCTTTCGTTCATTGAAGTTTACGTTAAGTGATTGGGTATCTGTATATGTAAAAAATATAATGAAATATCAGTTCAATCTCTGAATCTCAATTTTAACTATTAGTGAACAAATTTAAGTAATTATTATTGATATAACGTACTTTAAAACTATCAAAAAATGCTTGTTTTACATTTCGAAATTATTTTTTTTGTATATATTCTTTAAGTTTTATTCATAAGATAATTATATTTTTTATTTTCTTTTGTAATTGAATTTCACTTAAAAATATTTTCTTGTGGATTTTTTTATAATTATAAAATTCATCGATTCAACAATGATGAATTTTTAAAGTAGAAATTCCATCATCAATCTAAAAATCTTGAAATTAGTTTCACAAGAAAATTATTTCAAAAAATCGATCATAAAATACAGTAAATGATCCAAGAATAAAAATAAAAATGCAGAAACAAACCAAATTATATACATGTGTGTGTATGTGTATGTGTATCAACATAATCATCGACTTTTTTTATCCATTACTGAATGAAGAAATAAAACATTCAATTTCTATTAATCCAATATCTTTCTCTTAACAAATTTTCTCATGTTTCTATTTTATTTATCTTGGACATTTTTATTTGCTAGATTCTCAATAAATATTATTTTTACCCATTACTATATGACCAACTTATTTGTATTTTAAACTTTTTACTCTTATTAAAATATCAAAAATGTTTCGCTCATTTCTCTTTTAGTCTCTATATGTTATTTCGAAATTACATTTTGTTATATTTACTTGCATTATTTTAAATCACTAAAGTACTCTAAAATTAATACTATAAATGAAAACAAGAATATATTGACCCAAAAATATTTTTTAAAAGAAATATAAAATTAAAATCGTTAGTAGATGTGAATTAAAAAGTATGAAATTATTATATACCACAGTTGCTGAAAAAAATATACAAAATACACTCATTTTTTGATACAACGAAATAAAACTACTCTTAACTCTAAAACAATAAATTTTTAGACATTTTTTTACTTTTACTTGTGATTTTTAAAAATTATGTTTATTTATATTTGTCTTAAAACAAAAAATATATTTTTTACCAAATATAAATCAATTTTATAGAAAGTTTTCTTTTGTATAAAAAGTGATATTTTTATTCACATCATTATTTCAAGTCATAGACAAACTTAGAAATTTAAAATGGATATTAAATAATTCTACTATTACATATATATATATATATATATATATATATATATATATATATATATATATATATATATATATATATATATATATATATATATATATATATATATATATCGATGACGTTAATACGTAAACAGTGACTAGTAATATACACTCTTTGTTGTAATATTGCAACGTATGCTCTTCTTGCTATGAATGCTTGTGCTTGCCTACTTAGGGATCATCTTCATTGATTGGGTCTTTCCCTGGTAGCAGTTTAAGAGCTAACTTAATGAACGTTCAGTCTTGTGGCCCAGGATAACCAACCTCCGCTACGTATATAACTACAGAGTCGGACTGAATATAAGTCATGATGAATGAAATATACATACATTTTCCTGCATGTATTTCTTTTCAAAAAGTTTCGTTGTCAACTTAAATACATTATCTATGTGTCTATCTATCTCCTTATATCATCTGAAAAGTGCGTTTTATTTTTTGAAAAAAACAGTACACATTTTTAAAAAAATGTATTTCTAATAAATTATATGATGTTAATTATTTTTGATTATTCCTTCTCATCGAACTAGAAAAAGAACATTTTTATTTTTGATGCAGAAAATTGTTCCAAGTGTTTTTTAATACCATTGATATTTTTAATTGGTTCTTTCAAGGAAGTGTTAGAGAGAACGAAACAAATAGTCCAATGGCACAATATCAGATAAATAAGGTTGATAATTGATAGCACCCCAATCAAAACCCTTAAAAATCATTTGCATGTTGTCTCATATTATGTTAAAAGGGTATTCTAGTCTAGACGCACGAATTTTAGGTGTTTTTTCAGGCGCTATAAAAAAAACAGCAAATATTTTACTATCCATTTTTATCAGTTATTTATTAACATTTTAAGAGTATAAAAAAGTATTATTAAAAACAAAAAATTCAAAATTGAAAAAGGTACAGGCTGGCAAAGTGGGGGCTTGAAAAAAAAGGTGTCTTCTGGTTGACGTGGCTCCAACCCTTCCGATCATCTGAAACAAAAAAAAATTTTGAAATTATTGAAAAACAAGGTTGTAGTAGTATTCCCGCCTAGGGAAATTTAAAAAAAAAATTCGCAAAATGGCGGCAGTGTGAAAAACAGTCATTTCTTGCCCTATTTTTTCAACTTTCGGAATTTTTTAAAAATAGTAAAAAACAAAATTTTCAAAAAATCCTAGTCAGGGGCAATCATTGTTGTATTGAGAAGCTCTGTACCAAATTTCAAGTAAATTGGTCCATTATAACTTGAGATATCACGTCAACCGTGTCGAAAAAAGTAGTTTCGAGAAAAACGCGTTTAAAGTTGATTCGTTCCGGCCAGACCGTATTGGTTGGCGCGTCACAAAAATAACTATAACTCCGAAAATAATTCGAATTTTGAAAAATCATCTTAAAGACATATTCTTAAAGGTCTAAACTTTGAAAATATGTAAAAAAATCGATTTTTTCGAAATTCTAGACTAGAATACCCTCTTAATAAAACACAACTTCGTATCTATTACTCATGAAGAGACGTTTTTCTTAAATCACTGCTTTCAGATTGTCCTGTTGAACGCAATATATTTTCTCATTTAGAACCTTACTCATTTCTAATAAATTATAAAAAAATATAACTGTGCAGTCTTACCAAACACAAAATATTTCATGAAATTTTATTTTTTAATATAATCAAGCTTTTGGATTTTTCAGATTTAAACTAATTCTTTTCTCTAGTATTTATTCCTCATCGCCTAGAATTAAACAATCAGGTCGTGGATCATTTTTCTAATCGAGCAATAAAATACATCCTGACTACCATTTTTTTCAGAAAAAAAATAAAGCACTTATACATCATACAGACTCAAAATATCCATCGTCTGCAAGAGTTCATCTACTGTTGATTTCGGTATTCCAAATATCTATGAAATTTCAATAATTATTTACTTTTTTTGTTATTTTCATACGAATCATGCTGTTATCAAGATCAGACGATCTTCTGGAACATGAATAATCTTCGAGGATAAAATATTCCAGAACACATTTACCTCACATACTTCTTTCGCAACATTTTTTGAACTATTTTCTTTTTTAAATTCGTACAATATATTCCCAGAAATGCACATTTTATTATTCGTTTTCTATTTTAAAGAACGCTTTATAAAAATGCTGCCAAAATAATAATATATATAAATTGCCATTGTTGTCAAGTTATTAACTGAGAAAAATAACGATTCCATATTATATACACACATTTTTATAAAGATAACCCTAAATGAGACTAAAGTATGTAAATCACGACTGAAGGTTACATCCTTCATCTCATTTGGGTCATCCTATATATATATATATATATATATATATATATATATATATATATATATATATATATATATATAAATTTCTATAGTATGCATAGTAAGAATATTTTTCTAGTAGTTCTTAAAAAAATATATACATCTATAAATTCTAAAAAAAGAATTATTAAAATTTCAAAGTTATAATTTGATAACATAATTTTTCAATAATTTGCTAATAAATGCAGTTAACTATTTCAATATATATTTTCTTTAACAATTTATCGATTATAACTTAATTATTATTCTAAATAAATAAAAATGAATATGCAAATAATAAAAGTGATTGTATTATCTCAAAATATTTTCTTTTTTAATATTAAAAAAATAACTATTCCATATTAAATACAATATTAACCAAAAAACTATTTTTATACTGTATGTTCAAGGTAAATGACATTAACTTTCCTTATCCCATATAAAATAATTTCCATTTTTAATTAATTTCTTTTATTCACTATTCCCATTATCTACTTTAAAAAAGTGTTTTTTAGGTTAGATAGAACTTTCGATAGGGAGTGAATTTAAAGTTCTATCATGCTTTAAAACAATTTATACATCTTTAATGTTAACTGGAAGCTTACATTTTTATTTTTCACAAAATAACTGAAATATTAACAATAGCAATATTTTCAAACTATCTTTCATTTTCACTTTGAAATATTTGTTTAAAAAAAATAACTCTTCAGTCCATAACATTACATGGACTCGTAACTAAACCAAAAACACATGTACTTCGCATAATCATTTCATTTATTCAACAAAGTATTATTACTACAGTAATTACAAATAAGACCAACCGTAATTTACTCTTTCAATCAAACAATTATAATAGGATTCTAAAAATCCGACTCTGCAAAGTAACTCGTCATTGTGACAAGCGCACCCGCTGATGTCACCATCCCCCTTAATCCTGTGTATGGCTCCACTGACATGGAACAAGTTAATTATGGTTTCAATATAAAACGGTTTAAAATTGATAACGTTGCGACTAGCTCAATATTTTTGTACCTTACTTTACTAATTTCACTCTTACGTTTAATAAATACATTCAACGGCATAACTTTGTTATTAACAAACATTGTTTAAAATGAAAATTTAATGAAATTTAAATTAATGATTCGTCAGAAAAATGTTAATTCGGTAATTACTTTAAAAGCATTTATCATTTACTAGAAATAGAAATAATTTGGTGGAATGTTTTTATAGCGAAACATTTGTATTTTAAATAATTATTTTATTTTCTCAATTTTTTTTTATATGAAAATATATTTCATTATTATATCTTTTAATAATACCGACTGGGTAGCACAGTGGTTTACATCACCGCGTGTCATGCGGGAGATTGCGTTCGATTCCCAGTCGGAAAGTCCCTCACTTTCGAGGGTTGAGCATAAAGGCCGACAAACCTCATCTTAAAAAAAAAATAACTGTCGAAAAGTTAAAACGAAAAACGTTGACAGACTCTATAAAACCGCATATATATATATATATCTTTTAATTTATTTTTCTAGTACTAAACTATTAGTAATGCTAAGAATACAAATTTCATACTTTACATACATATTTTTAAAAAAATGTAAAGTATCCTAAATGGAACTGAAGAGTTTAAACATATTTTATCCTATTTACTATCATTTAATCTCACTTGGGACAACCTATATAAACTTTCAATTCTTGAAATAAAAATGAAACTGTTAAGTAAATTAATATAAATAACAAAAAAAAAATATATTTAGTCAAATTTATAATTTTGAATTTCGTTTATATATTTTTACTCTTCTTAGAATTCAGCAAACTTAAGACTGAAATCTTTAAACCACTCTTATCATGTTTTTTTTTATTTTTATCTTTTTTAAATTTAATTCTGTCGATTGTAACATAGAAAAAATTTCAAAAAACCTAGTTATCTTCTAAGAAAATATAAACAACAAAAACAAATCTTATTTATATAACAACTAAATAAATAAAAAAAATGGCACATATCAATCTTTCATTCCACATTTCACTGTTCTAACAAGCATATTTATTAATTATCTCAATATCGAATCACATTTTAAATAAAATGGCGGCAAATAAAAATCACGGTAAATCCATAATGATCAATCCAGATACAATGCACTTCAACAGAACATCTTTCTCGACTTCTGATAAAACTACCAAAAGGATTATTGCCCCCTTCGTGAAAGTAAATAAAATGATATCTGAAATAAATTCTCGGTTTTATTATAAACTTATCAATATTCTATTATTATAGATATCTCGAAAAGGACAAAAAGAACCGACTGATCATAAAGAAGATAAATATTTTAGTTATTATATACAAAAAAAGCCTAGTGTGTTGATGAACAATCTTTCGGATTTTTTATTAGACAGTATTGATCTACCATCACTTTTACTAGAAACTGCTGATGTTTTAAAATCTGTCACAAATGCACTCGGTAAAAAATTATATCTCTTTCAAGTTCACATCTTGTTTATTTATATTATTTAACATTGAGTATCTGCATTCTAGAAATAAAACACACACACACACACACACACACATATATATATATATATATATATATATATATACATATATTTGTGTGTGTGTTTATGTACATGATGTAAATAAATATGATAAAACTTCTAGGAGTTGTATTATACACAGTAGACAAAGCAATGTCTGAAATAGTTCAATGTGGCGAAGTACATGCCGGCCAACATCATAAAGCAAGATGGAAAATTGAAGGCGGAAACACTGTAGCAACATATGTTGCTTTAAATAAAGAATACGTTATGGTAGACGATGTTCTTCAAGATTCACGTTTTCCTGAAGGTGTTGGCTGGAAAGGTTTTTCTGTTCAATCAGTACTTTGCGTACCAGTAATGACTCCTGATGGAGATTGTTTTTCTGTAATTGAATTGTATAGAGACACAACATACGAACCTTTTAATTTAAATGATCTCAAAATCGTCATAATCGTAACTGGTTGGATGGGAGCTGCGATACATCAGAACCAACAAAGACAATCTCTACAAAAACAAGAAGAATTGAACGATTATTTGTTAGATTTAACACAATGTTATTTTATAGACAAAGTCAATTTGGAGAAAATGATAACTGAAATTATGGTTAGATTAAAAATATGTAAAAAATAATTGTAGATTCACAATACAGAGAGTCCGAAAAGTCAGAATTTTATCTGTCTAAATCTATCTGGAACAATCTGTATGGATTATTTCTGAAACTCTGTATACACGTATAAAAATTAAATTCAGCAATAATTTATTTTTAATATTCAGAAAATGAATATTTCTATTAATACAACTAATGAACATTTTTTTTTATATTTTTAGTCTTTTGCAAAAGATACTTTAAATGCTGAACGTTCTTCTTTCTATATTCTTGACAAAACCGACAACGAATTAGAAGCAGATTTTTTTGATGATGGAATTTCTCCTATAAAAGAAAAAGTCCATATGCATAAAAAGAAAATGAAAATTCAGTAAATTTAATTATAAATTCATTTTTAACATCTTCTATTTATTAACATTTATATATATATATATATATATATATATATATATATATATATATATATATATATTGGGTTGATGAAAAGTCTTTTGGATTATAATCATTTTCAAATACTCTTATTGTATCTTAGTCATAAAATGAGTTTACAACTTTTTATTTTAAGAAAGATAATATTAATTTAACTCTTACTGAATGAAAACATGGCTTTTGATAAAATGTTTTCAGTCCATAAAATTTTAAAAATATCAGCAATTTTTTGAGAAATATATAAATACTGAACGTAATAATCAAATTTAATTTAAAAATATCCATTCTAGTAATTTTAATTTAAGTAGAAATATCACGACGATTGGTTGAAAAAATGGTCATTTTCAGAATTTTTTACAAAAAATAAAATAATAAATGTAATTGAAATTGCGATTTCTTAATTTATTATATTATCTTTTATCTTCTTATTTTCAAAATTTAAATATAAAAAATATAACGTGATTTCGATTTTTTTATCTACTGGAGAATACAATAATTTTCTCTACAGTTATCTGAAACAAGAAAATCAGGAAATTTTACAAATAGTATATATGTTACTTTTATTAACCAGAGGATATTTTCAAAAGTTGTAACTGTTAAAAAATTGAAAACGATGGAAATAAAAATTTTAATTTCATACTTTTTTCGATTTTTTTTCAATAAAAGAAAATTATTAAAAAAATTTTATGCATAACGATATATATATATATATATATATATATATATATATATATATATATATAACGAGTTAATTGGTTAATTAACGTCAAAATGTAAACTTTTCAAGATTTGAAATAGTAATAAAAAATAGTGAAAATTATATAAACTAGTGATAAGAAAAAAACAAATGTTTTAATTTTATTTATCAAAACCAAAGAGACTTTTCCAACAATTCAATATATATATATATATATATATATATATATATATATATATATATATATATATATATATATAGGTAGCCCAAATAAGACTGAAATCATAGTTCACATCCTTTAGTCTCATTTTGGCTACTTATATATAGATACATACATATTTATATATATATATATATATATATATATATATATATATATATATATATATATATAAAATTTCTTTAGACTTAGTAAAGATCAGAGCATTGCTGGATATGTGGCAAAAACAGGTCAAACAGTGAATTTAATAGATGCTTACAACGATCCTCGATTTAATAAAGAAGTAGATCAAAAAACAGGATGTATTACAAGATCTGTATTATGTATGCCTATTTTAGGAATGGATGGAATTATTGGTGATGATTATTGAAATCTGTTTAAATTGCAAATAAAAAAATAATTTAATTTTTTATTAATTTAAAGGAATAATGCAAGTTGTTAACAAAAAAAACGGGCAATGTTTCACTGACAACGATATACATTTACTTAAAACATTTAGTATTTACTCTACAATAATATTACATTATAATACAGTTTATACATCAATGGAAAAAAAGGTTACATATATGTTGAATTAATTCGTAATTTATCTTACAATAAACTAAACTAATTTGAAATTTGAAATATTTTTTTTTAAATATTTTTAATCATTACAAAAAAATGCGCATTAAATTATCGCATTTTAATTACAAATGTATGTTTAAGTACAAATTCATATATATATATATATATATATATATATATATATATATATATATATATATATATATATATATATATATATTACTTATCATTCAAAAATGAAGTAATTAATAAAAAATATTATCTTCAGGAAAAAATAAATTACATTATAAATGACATGTTAGTGTATCATATGAAACCTTCAATTGATAGAGAACTTTCCTTATTTGACAATGAAATGCTTGATGAAACAGATTTGCCTATTGGATTTAATGAGTAATTTTTAAAATTCAATATATATATATATATATATATATATATATATATATATATATATATATATATTTAATATCATTATCACCATAATCAGCTTCTTTCTATCCTCTGCTGGATGCAGGCCTCTCCTAAAACTTTTCACTTCAAGTAATCCAATACCTTTCCTTTCTATATCAATATATATATATTCATCAACCTATCTGAATATAAATAAATATATTTTGAAGAAAATTATTTTTGATCAATACATCCTATCTATTCCCATTTATGGAAGAGTACATGGCTTTTAAATGCCTGAATAATTCAATGACTCTAGAAAACACAAAGAAGAGTAGAAAAATTCAAAGTCACAAATAGTGACAAAGTTACAGATGTTACAATAAGGGTGAAAAATTTACAATGGAGGTAGCTCACTCATACATCAAGAAGAAGTCATTGTCGAACAATAGAATGTATTAATTGGAAACCCAAATATAAAAAGGGCTAATATGATATTCATAGACAGATGAGACAGGACATAAGAAAATTCCTCAATATAGAATGGAAGAGAAAAGCATTTGATCACTCAAAATGAAAAGTTTTGGAAAAACCTTCATCCAACAGTTAATAGAAAAAATTGAAGAATATGATGATGATGATTATATATATATATATATATATATATATATATATATATATATATATATATATATATATATATATATATATATATATATATCATTGTATACACGTTACAGATTTTGGTGGTATATATCAGAGGAAAATGAATTAATTATGCCAAAATTATTATTATATATGATTTGTGAAACAGTTGGTGAAAATTTTTGTGATGTCCGAATAATTTCACAATTTATTGAAATAGTAAAAAAGTCATATCGTAATAACCCTTACCACAATTTTGTACATGCTTTCACTGTTTGTCATTGTATGTATAATATTTTATTAAGAAATGCAGATTTATTTAGCCAATCAGAGGTAACATTCTAAATTTACTAATGTAATTTACTTCTCGTTATAATACTTTAACAATTAATAAAATTAACTGACAAGTTTTATACTCAATTTAATATAAATGTAATATATATATATATATATATATATATATATATATATATATATATATATATGTATGTATGAAAATTAATATATTAAAAACTAAAACATTCTGTTTTAATACTGAATTATATATTTAAATATTTATTACCACTAACAATGGAGTTAAGTTACTGAAATTAAATTTTAGTTAAAAGGTCTTATTATAGCAGCTTTGTGTCATGATTTAGATCACAAAGGTTTATCAAATAATTTTCTTCATTTAATTGATGATCATTTAGCTCAACTCTATAGTGAATCTCCTCTTGAAAATCATCATTTTTTTGTTACTATGATTATTTTAAATGTAAGTATTACTACATAATCTTTTTCCACTTATATTTAAATTTCAACATAGAATTTAGTTTGTTGTTATATTTATACAAAGATTATATTATTAAAATTCTATAATTCTAAGAGTAATATTATCACCATTACAGAACTGTAAACTATTTACAAATATGGATACGATATCCTACAAAGAAATGATATGTGAAATTAAGAATGCTATTTTAGCAACAGATTTAGCATCGTTTTTTCGATCTCGATCACAACTTCTTCAATTAATTGCCGATAACAACTTAGAATGGACGAATATTAAGCATCGTACATTAATCAAATGTATTATGATGACGTCTTGTGATCTATCCGGTCAATGTAAACCTTACTGTACTGCAAAAAAAATAACAGACTTATTGTACAAGGAATTTTACGTTCAGGTTTGCTTCATTTGCAATTTAATATCATAATGAAAAATTTGTTCTTATAAAATATCACATAGGGTGATAAGGAAAAATCAATGGGATTAACACCGTTGTCAATGTTAGATCGGGATAAGCAACATATGATACCGGAAGATCAAGTTTATTTTCTAAATATCGTTTGTCTTCCTTGCACAGAATTACTAAAGTCTATACTACCGAATACTAACCAACTATATCTACAATGCCGGTGAGAAATAATTTTAACCGAATATTCTTAATTTTTTTAAACTTTGGATACTTAGTATTTACATCGATAATTTATACTTTGAGATAGAAACTATTTCAAAGCTTTAAACAATAACAAGTACAATGTTAATGAGAATATTAATTTATTGTCAAATGTTCCTTACAAATTTTAGGGAATTAAGAGATACATGGAAAGAGGTAATGGATCTCCATGGACAAGATGTTTGGAAACCAGATGATTCTTATGTACAAGGATCACATGATAAATGAAAGTCTAAAGGAATTAATCAACATTTATAATAAATTCTATAAACAAATTATACAAATATTTAAAAAAATAAAATACACTATTCATTTGTGACAATCTTCTATTTGTAATAAATACAATTATTACATAATAA
Organism: Neoneuromus ignobilis; assembly: GCA_029203775.1. NCBI lineage: Eukaryota > Metazoa > Arthropoda > Insecta > Megaloptera > Corydalidae > Neoneuromus > Neoneuromus ignobilis. The sequence continues at coordinate 2,036,010 of CP092089.1, read as the reverse complement.
TGATGATAGTGGTTTCTTCACATTTTTGGTATATTTTTTTGTAATTTTTAATTACTCAACCAATATAATATATAATCAAATTCTAGCATCTGAATTGAATATGCTAGGCAAGTTGCAGTACTATAATATACATGTGTGTATGCGTACACATAGATATATATGCACATACATACATATATACTAAATTATAAATCCAAATAAACATACATTATACACAAATATTATATATAAATACAAATTATGTAAAATTTGAGTTAACCAAATATTAATTATAAATTATTATTCATTGATATTCGATAAATGTGGAATGACAAGTATGACTTAAAATTTTCAAACTTTTCTTAGAAAATAATATCTTTAAGCACAAATAATGATAATAATATATATACTATTTATTTTTTATTTTACTTATAATAAATCTTGCATTTTATAATTTTGATAAATATAAATCAAGTAATATGCAGAAAGACTGCTATTTCTGCAAATCATGGACAATCAAGTGCTTATTCACAAGAAAAAACGGATACATCGAAAATCTATACAGCACTAATTAAGTGTTACGAATTTTTCCCGGCACATAATTTTTATCGATGACAGGCTCTTGAAGAAACATGTGTAAACATCGTTCGTTCTGCGCTAACGGATGACCGGCGATTCTGTAAAAAAAGCGTGATCGATAAATCGATTTTTAAGGAAAAAAATCGATCGTCTCACTTATTAATAAAAGTTTCTAAGCCTTTTCTTCGTTCTTCTATAAAATCCTCTTCGAAAATTCCATCGTCTCCTCGAAACGGCATCTGCCTCTTCCAAGCTTTTCCGGGCAATGCAGGAACCACAATTTTACTATCTCTTTCTAGTTCATTGCGCAACCATTCAAAATCACTGTAACGTCGCCTAACACTGGATTCTTTAACTTTAAACACCGGGAGATTTGTCTAGAAATGATTAAAAAAAAAAAATACGAATTTTAATTCAAATATACATTACTGAAAGCATACACTGTAAAATAATATGAATAATCTATTATCACTTTTTGTACTTGATAAGAAGAAATTTGTTGACAACTATGACAACTGATACTTAACAACTACCACCTACCCTCATTCGAACTTCATAATCTGTATATCTTTTTTTACCAACTCCAATGCTAGTTACAGGATTTACTACATCTATTTCTAGAAAATTGGCGGGTGCTGCATAAGCATCATCTAATGTTTGTTTTTTTATATTTAATCGGCGTGTAGCATCAGCCGTTGTGTCAGATTCCGCCATCATTATAACCACTGATAGCAATACCCAAATACCAATGAAACACCTCTTTAAAACTATATATAAACGTATTCAGAATATATTTAAAATATCACTGGTTTATCACAAACGTTTGTACTTTTTGAAATTCAATGTACATAATAGAATTACGAGAAAAACAAATAGTTAGATCAATTAAAATTAACTTCATATATTGGTTTCTCGGAGTCTAATTAGATTATAAATTAGGGATTTGTACTTTTAACCTTACTAGGGTATTTATTTCAAATGATTCATACAACACGAGTTTTGAAAGTTCACAATGGACACAATTACGAAGGATAAATAATAACATTATCGAATCTCTGTCTATAAAGTTAAGTTGTGTTAGTGAACGATTTTAAAAACAAAAGTTATTACGTTAATCGAAATTCAGTGGTAAACAAATTTTTGAATTTATCACTACATCAAGTTTCAATGTGAATCGTTCTTTATAATATGCGTGTTTTATATATATATTTTTTTGGAGACCTCTAAAACTATATTATTGATTTTAAAGTGCAAGTATTGCGTGAGAAATGGCACTGTTAATAAGTACGAAACTATTACGTTCTCGATCGTGCTCTGCTTTATTCAGTGCATCATATCATAAAAATGTAATTACAGTCTATTCATTTGGAAATAAATTTGAAATATGGTAAAAATATAAAAAATATTTTCGATTACAGGTAATCGATCATTACGAGAACCCACGAAATGTGGGCTCATTTGATAAAGGAGAACTAAATGTAGGTACCGGTTTGGTCGGTGCCCCAGCCTGTGGAGATGTAATGAAATTACAAATTAAAGTTGATAACGATGGGAAAATTGTCGATGCAAAATTCAAAACATTTGGATGTGGATCAGCGATTGCTAGTAGTTCTTTAGCAACAGAATGGGTGAAAGGAAAAACTGTCGATGAAGCTTTAAAACTTAAAAATACAGACATTGCAAAAGAACTCGCGTTACCACCTGTCAAGCTACACTGTTCCAGTAAGTTGGTAAAAATGTATTAATTTAACTTTTTTTGAAACACATTTATTTTAGTGCTTGCTGAAGATGCTATTAAAGCCGCATTATCTGACTACAAAATAAAAAAAAGTAAATCTGCTTAAAAACAGTAGAAGAAACCAATTTTGAAATGTGATTTGCTTAGAAGAGAATGAATATTTTTTAAATAAATTTATTGTAATGTTTAATTTATTAAAATATCCATAGAAATGTACGTGTATTTCTGAAACCTTTTGTTTTAATTTCCGATTTGCAGTTTTTTTTACATCTTTTTAAACAGTCAACTCTTGTTCATTACGTATAATGTGATAAATATTTTAGAATTATTACAAATTCACATTTATTATTTTCTTTAGAACTTAATACATTTAAATATAAATGTAATTAATGGAATGTTAGTGTATCCAATCATTAACAAGGAATATATTTTAAAAAATACATAATACACATGTATACAAAATTAGTAACAAACAGAATAATTTAAAAATTATTTACTATCTTTAAGTTCAATGTTATAATGACGTAGATCAGCTCGTAACTTATCACATAATGAAAATAATGTATTGTCTTTATTTTTTGATGCGATATGACGAATTTCATTTCGAAATTTAATAACGAAATCTAGAACATTATTCATTTTTCTAATTTGAATATCATTGACATCGTGAACAGCTGATAGTCCAAAAATATTCAAATTATGTAATATATAATTTTTAATTGCTAATATAATGCAGTATTTCTGAAAATCTATGTTAACTTGCATTGATGTATCATTTACATTTATAAATTTATTACATTTCATGATTAATTCAAATATAAGAGACCATACTTTCATTGTATCAAAATCATCTCTTAATGCTAAATCAACATTTTTTACGGTATAGTGAAATAAAATTTCTAAATCTTCCCAACTGTTGTCCATACATTTTAACTGTTTTTCTATAAAAATATCACATTGCTTTAAAAATGTGCGTATTTTTTTTAAATTCATCGATGCATTTTTCATCATATCTTCACTAAACATCATATTATTTCTATAGTGAGATAACAAACATGCCATTCGGAATTCATCGCACGAATAATTTTCTAGTAACTGTTTAACACTAATAGTGTTTCCGAGAGATTTTGACATTTTAACAGAATCTTTTAAATGTAAATGTCCTGTATGTAACCAGTAATTAACCCACTGATGTGAGTTATAAAATGAACATGACTGTGCTTCTTCATTTTCATGATGTGGAAATCTTAAGTCTATTCCGCCTGCATGAAAATCAATTTGATTTCCAAAAAATTTACTAGCAATTGCTGAACATTCTATATGCCAACCGGGCCGACCTTCACCCCAATCTGTTTTCCATGAAGGTTCTCCTTGTTTTGCACTTTTCCAGAGTACAAAATCATGTAATGATTTTTTTTCAGTTTCTAATTGTTTTGTATTTTCTAATGTGGAAATATTTTCTAATTTACTATAGTTGTTATATGTCTCTAACGAAAAATATACCGAATTACTTTCTGTTATATATGCTTTTTTATCGCTAATTAACTTCTGAATAAATTGTTCAATATCTAATATATGATCTGTAACTCTCGCTATAATATTTGGAGGATTTACTTTTAAACTAAACATATCATCCCAAAATTCCTGTTCATATTTATAAGCTAATGAAGTGCTATCTAATGACTTCTCAATGCTTCTCTTTATTATTTTATCATCGATGTCAGTAATATTCATGACAGTAATTAAATTTATCTTAAAGTATTCTCTTAAAATACGTTGTATAATATCTAATTTTACATAACAACATGCATGTCCTATATGAGGTGAATCATAAACAGTAGGACCGCAAGTGTACCAAGTAGCATACAACTTATTTCGAAGTATTAATGGTACTTTATCACGTGCTACGCAATTGTAAATTTTAATATTTGTATCATAACCTATTGGCTGAATCCATTTTGATATATTTCTAATATTTTTATAATGTATTAATGGCAAAAATATTTTTACGTTCCACATCTTACTATAAATTTTTAAAATTTATTTTCAAATTTTATTCCACATACACACACACAAAAACATTTATTTTATGCACAATTTATTTACATAAATATGCACATGTACATTTTCTTGGAGACATATTTATATTTTACAATATAAAAATAGTATGCATTATTGTATATTACTAATAGTCACAAATTTATTTGTGATTCTCAATAACTACAATTTGTTAATATTAATAAAATAAATAAATTATTTCAAATGTCATGGTTTCATAATAAATGTCAAATATATATATATATATATATATATATATATATATATATATATATATATAAACACAAAATAATAAATAGGCAAAAGATCATTATGTTGGCAACAGTGCATTTCAAATGTCATCAAGTGTAATAACAGTAGGTTATTAGTTTGAAAATTATATGCGTAAAAATAAAATACACAAAAATGCCTGATTCAGTGGAAATGGATTTAGAATTGATGTTAGAAGGGCTTCCAATAGAAAAAGAAGAAGGTGAAATATGTGATTTTACAATTGCTGATCAAAATGAAGCGATGGAAGCACAGGGAGTGGCTCCAAGTGTGAAGTCAGACTACATTCCAATACTGGGAGAGACAGTTACTTACATTGTGGCATGTGTATTAATGAATGAGTTTGATGAAGTTCTTATGATGCAGGAAGCAAAAGAATCTTGTGCAGGTAAATGGTACTTACCTGCTGGAAGAATGATACCAGGAGAAAATATAATGCAAGCAGCTGCCAGAGAAGTGTTAGAAGAAACAGGTTTAGTAATAGAAACTACAACACTTCTTTTAATTGAAACTGCTATGGGTTCTTGGATTAGATTTGTTTTAACTGGAAAAGTCACTGGCGGTGTTTTAAAAACACCGGCAAATGCAGATCAAGAATCATTACAAGCAAAATGGGTTAAAAATTTAAATGAATTAACATTAAGAGCAAATGACATACATTTACTCGTAGAAAAAGCTAGGTAATGTTTTATTTATGATGTTTTCAAAAAATAAATAAGTACTAAATTAATATGCAATAATTGGATTTATATGTTCTACATTAAAATTATGAAATAATTTTTAAAGTCTTTGTATACATAACATTACATATATATATAAATATAAATAATATTCATATAAATAAAAATATTCATATAAAAAAGTAAATCCATTAAGACTCTGTATATATTTTGACTTTTTTCACAAATCAATAATGTATTTTTGTAATAAATATTAAATACACCTGAAATGTATCAATAGTAACAAAATATTTATCAGGAACATATTAGTGGCATGAAAATAACGTTTATTGTATTTGTTGCTTATTGAATTTTTAAATTGTATGATTTTTAATCTGCAAACCAAAAAAATAAAGATAATTGATCCCATAAAAGTAATTGTAAAATTTAGTAAATAATCAAACTGTGATGTTAACTTAAAAGAATTATGTATGTTTTTTTATTTTGTCATTAAATTTGTTTTTAGGTTATTTCATGAATCAAGAAGAATGAATAATCGGCCATGGCATGTAGATATTTTACCTGGATTACGATCACACCAGCGATTACTTTTAAGATTAGTTGTTTGCGCTAGGAAAAAGGCAACGAATCGTTTACATGTTTTAGTTAGTGAACGTGAAGCTTGGCATTTACCTACGTGTGAACTTCACCCAGGAAGATCACTTTATTCTACATTAAGAAAGTTCATGATTGAATTATTTGGTGCAGAAGTAGCAGAACATAAACCCCATGGTTTATTAAATGTAAGAAAAGTATTCAATTTTTTTTATAATGTTAATAATTATTTTTATTTTCATATGTGAATTAGTTGCTATTATTTCAGTCGGTGTAAAAAAATAAACATTCATATATTATTTTCAGTAATCATATTTGTTTTTCCTTTTATCTTATTTATTTAGGTATCTTTTTTTATTTTTAATTCTTTTTAGGTTGAACATAATAGTGGCAATGACAATAAAGATGGGATCTGTTTATCGATCCTTATATCGTTTCGAGTGCCTATAGAAGAAATACCTATTTTAGCAAAATGTGTCTGGCATGAAGTATCTAAAGAGTTAGGTGATCGTATTTTGCATAATATTATTACTCGAAATTCAACGATACAACTTAATGTTATTCGTTGATTGAATTTTTAATTTGATATTATTCACAGATTATAAACATATAATAAACTCATCGGTGAATAACATTTTGTAAAACTCACATAGTAAACAATGGAAAATCAGATCTGTAATTTAAATAACAGTATTAAAAATACAATTTTATCTTTTATAACTTTGTAATATTTTTAAAAAAGGAAATTGTTTTTAATATCCATTCCATTCATAATGCAATCTTATTTCAATTTTATTTCTAATTCTATTGTGTATATGACATATTTATGATATTACAATTTTATTATATTTTTGTACTTAAATTATTAATATTTTTTACTTAATATTACATAGTTTTTATTAGAAAAGTTACATTTTGTACAATTTATATTTATTTTGTTGTCAGTATACAAGGTAGTGGTTTTATTGTTATTATAAAATGTATATTTTGTTAAAGTTATTTAAATAAATTGTTGTTGTTATAAGACGTTGTCATTTTAATTATTAATTATTTTTATTTGATAATTGTATGTGTTAAGATACAATTGTTCTATGATTCAGGTAATTGATATTTATCATATTTTTTTGAATTGTTTATAGAATATATGTGTGTATATATGCATACATACAAGTATGTATATGTTATTTAAAAAAGTATAGAAATTATAGTCATTGGTAAATATTATATGATTTTTATAGTTTGAAACAGACATTAATTTCTAGTTTATACATTAACTCTTTTATAGAATGCTGTAGAGAATTCTTTTTAAAAAAACAAGTAACGCAATTTGACGATTATTAAAATAAATAATATGACAAAATAAGAAATAGATATTTATTTTGAAGAGTTATTAACTGCTGTGTTTATAATAATTTAAAAATGCATTTATATCATAACAAATACTTTTATTATATTCAACAATGAATTATATTTTTAATACATTATTTAAAATAAAAAGATAAATTTTACAAATATTTTAAATGTAAATAAAAAGCATATTTTAATATCGTTTTCACATGAAACAGACATATCCAACCAACACTGACAACAGCAAGAACCTTAAAGTATACAACGATAAAAACAATGATACCAATAGTTTGCACTCAACATCCAAAAATTTGTTTTTAGTTTGACGTTTATGTACATTATAATTAAATCTGTTTCTTTTTCAGTTTTTTGAAAGATATCTGTAACCTATGTTTTTAAAATATGAAGAATAATTAAAAAAAGGTATTTCGTCTTAATTTAACGATAATTCAATATGTAACCGACTAACGTAATTAGATTATAAATCTTTTGATAATTAAATTTATTTTAATTTAATATGAAGTAAACAATAGTAAAAATCACTTCTTACACGTCGTTGCTCATGTTAATAATATGGAATGTTGTAAAGCATTTTGTAAATTGTGTACATCGAATCGAGTTTTTAATGAAAGTATCTATGTTCAGATGAATACGAAAGACTCTCGCGGTTATAACATTATTGCGGAAAATATTGTTCGAATGCTGAGAGAGCGTGAGTTCCATAACAATGCATCGAGATTATTTCAGAATAATGTACATATGACCGAGGCGATGATCAATAGACTCGGCCTCGATAGTACGTTACACGGGCATAAAGGTTGTGTGAATTGTCTCGATTGGAGTGATAACGGAAGGTTAGATATCTATGTTTATTTATCGTATATGTATTTCAATATCGATCGATAATTATATTAAAGTTTAAACTTATTTTCTTGTTCGGATTTTATAATTATTTATCTATTGTTTTCTTCTTTTTTTGATTTTGATATTTGTATAAACATTCGTTCGTGCTGATTTGTTCGATAAGAATGTAATGTATAAAAATTAATTTTTAATAATTAAATAGAAAATGTTTATAGTAAGTTAAGAAAAAATGAAAAACTAGAACTCGATTACACGCTTTCAGATTACTCATTACGTACTACATATACTCATATGTATGTGTATGTATTTTGATAGGCAATATTAGTAATTAATTTTGTTAGATATATTAAATTTGTTTTAAAAAAATATACTTATCTATAGGTTATTGATATCAGGATCTGATGATACAAAAGTTATACTTTGGGATGCTTTTAAAAAAAGTCAATTGGAAGTTGTATCAACAAGGCATGTTGGTAACATATTTTCTGTGAAAGTAAGAAAATATTTATATATGTAATAATACAGTGTCTGAATTTAAAATTATGAACACTTTCATACAATTTTTGTTATTTATTTTCATTAAGTTTTTCTATTGATCAATGAATTTTCTTAAAACTTAATGATTATTACATTTTGAAATTAAGATTTCAGATTTCATAAACCTGAAATATTATTACAGTTTTTGCCGGGCACGAATTCTTCACAAGTCGTAACCGGAGCCGGTGATACCTTTGTCACTGTTATTAATATAACAAGAAATAATTCAGACGGTGGGCCAGAACAGCCTGTGTTTCATTGCAGATGTCATGGTGGTCGAGTAAAACGTATTGCAACGGCACCCGATTTACACGATGTGTTTTGGTCTGCTGGAGAAGATGGGCTTGTTTTGTGAGTAAATATTTTTTTTGTAAAATCATTTATTTGATTACGTTTTTCAAATCTATATTATATATGTATTAGACAATTTGATCTTCGTGAACCACATCATTGTTCTGGTACTACTGATCATAAAGAAGGGAATACCAGTGGTGCTGTACTTGTCGACTTATCGAGGCATGCTGGTTGGCATGCTGAAGCGAAATGTGTTGCTGTGAATCCTATAAGACCGCACTTATTAGCAATCGGAACTAATGATGCTTATGCTCGCTTATATGATCGGAGATTTATGAAAACATCACCTTATCAGGTTATTAATTTGTTTTTTTGTGAATTCAAAATGTAAACTAATTATTTTTTGCAAGCTTGATTTTGCATAAATCCACATTTTTTGAACTTATTTTCAATGATTATTAGTATTTTTTCATGTACTTTTTTTGAAAAAAATGTATATGTTATAAAATTATTCCAATTTTTAAAAGAAATGAATTTTTTTACAGTTTTAATTGCTATTTTTAATTAAATTTGTATTTTTCAGTACAATCATTCTGTACATTTTCGTGATATGCAAGCTTGTATTGCTCGGACAAATGTGTTAGATGAAAGTATCCCACAATCAAGTGCACAGTACTATGTACCTGGTCATTTAGGAACTATTCCAGGTTATTCAGGTGGAGATTATAGTCCAGAAAGACATTACAAACTTGCTGCTACATATGTTACTTTTTCACCGGATGGGAATGAACTGTTAGTAAATTTAGGTGGAGAACACATATATTTATATGATATAAATAATATGACAAATTATATAAATAAATTAATCAAACCTACAAATGGAGAAAAAATGTCTTCTTCAAATGGATTCTTACAGAAAGAATGTTGTAGTTCTGTATTTAATGTAAGTATATGCTACAAGCATTATATTGGTGTATTGTCAATATATATGTATCATTAAAAATGTGTTAATATGTGTATTAATATAAGAAATCAAGTTTTTTTTTCTTTCTTATCATTCATATAGTCGCCATATGTTATTGATGATCTCACCTTTAATGATGCACTTGGAGACTCAAATGACATTCCTACGACAAATCCTCATTGTGCCTGTGAATATGTTAGAAGAGCAGATATTCTTATGAAACGCAAATGGTTGTGTATTTTTTTCATATAGATTATAAAAAGTTATTTATCTTAAATATATTCGTATTTTTAGGCTTGGTGATTTTTATGCAGCAGCTCGTGATTATATAACAGCTCTTGGCTTAGTTATGCATAAACGACCATTAATAGGTGCAATATATGCATTAATCAGACTCAAATGGTGGGCTGCAGCTGAACGTTGGCTTAAATTATTTCATGAATTTTATGGACCTAAATCTGATTTGGAAATAGAACAGTTAGAGTATTTTCTACAGAAAGGAAGGAATGATAGTAGAGGTTATTTTCTACTTATTTTAAATATTAAATCAAAATGAAATCATTTATTTAATTATTTTAATAATATTGTTTATATATATATATATATATATATATATATATATATATATATATATATATATATATTAATTTCTTTCTGTACATATGAAAAAATTGTATAATTTGAAAAACTGTATAATTTTGAAATACACTGATATGTGTTTAATTTATAGATCAACAAAATGATGAAGATTTAATGGTAATAAAAACTTCAGTTCAAGAAGATAAATGGAGAAAATTAGCATGTGATTATAAAACCAGATTTATTGGGCACTGCAATACAACAACAGATATCAAAGAAGCAGTGTTTCTTGGGAGTACAGGATGGTATAACCAAATTATTAAATATATATTTTTATATTTAAGTATAATAGAATAATATTATTATTGTTATTATAATAGTACATGAAATCTTATATGTATCATTATTTAATTATTTATGAGTATTTATATAAATTTAATATTACTATTTACTTGAAGTAAATTAAAAATGAATATAGTAATCAAGAATAGTTGCAATGTTTTTGTGTTTATTGGATTTTTTATTATAAACTTGTAATAATTTATTTGGAACAAACTAATCTATAATATTTATAAAAGATAGAAAATACATTTTTTGACTTTAATTTATACATTTATATTTGTCTTTTGTAAGTTTAATATGCTGTTTCTTAGTATTTTAATTAGATATAATATTTATTTATTTTTTGATTGTAAAAACATTTTATAACAATGTATGTCGCTAATAGCTTTGTTGCAGCTGGTTCTGATGATGGAGTAATGTATATTTGGAGAAAAGAAGACTCCTGCCTGGTATCTGCTCTTGCTGCTGATACATCTATTGTCAATTGTATTCAGCCTCACCCGTCCACCTGTCTTGTAGCAACTAGTGGTATTGAACCTGTTGTTAAATTATGGACACCAAGACCAGATGTAAGATATAGTAGTAAATTAATATTGCTATTAATTAAAAATATATTGATTTATATTCTTTTTTAGGATGGAAAAATTAATGAGTTATCTGTCACAGATTTTTGGCAAATTGCTAAAGCTAATCAACAGCGAATTACAATGGATCCTTTTGAAACAATGTTAGCTAATATGGGTTATCAAGTTGAAATGTTAAGTCCTAGAAATATGCCTGTTTGTCGAACTAGCTAGCAATTGAAAATATATGAGCAACAATAAAAAAAGCTATTCAAGAATAAAATTTATTTAACTGGGTACATAAGATACACCACAAAAATATTTTACATATTTGCTTCCAATCATTTTTTGTTCTACTAATGAAGAATATTTTCTTTTTGTGATTAGTTTTGTTTGTACAGATATATTTATTGGCCTCAACACAAATCTTTAAATATTCAAAAAAATTTATGTTGAATTTTGCAATCGTTTTTCACTATTATAAAAAATTGGGTTTAGCTGCAATTATAAATAGTTCAAAATGAAAGTGGGTTTAAATTAATTAATTATTGTAAAAAATAATTTTTGGTATGTTTTGACACTATCTGATGGTAACACACCAAATGTAGTAAGAAAATTAAAAATTAAAATGCTGTAGTGTGTGTATGTATATATATATATATATATATATATATATATAATTTCAATTTTAGGGTTAAAACATAGATTAAATCTCAACACTGTTTTTTGTAAAGGTTAGTTGATTATTTATATGCATATAAAAAATCATACCCTAAAAATGTGAAGTGTTCAAGATCAAAAAAAAAAAAAAATGTAAAAAATATATTTTTACTTAAATAAACAACTTTGAGTAAATTAGGGATTGGTGCTTCGTAATGTACATTTGATAAGTTTTCTGCATTTGAATTTATGCATAGTAAACATAAAAGTGTATATTTATTTTATTGTAAAAACAAATCAGCACTATCATAACTATGGCATTTTTAAAATAACATTACAATTATTTCTTCAGTGTGTTTTTTTGTGGTATTTTATTTTTGTTTTGAAATATAGATACATTATTTAATCTTTTTTTATATTCATGAATACATACGAACACACATACATATATACAAATATATATATATATATATATATATATATATATATATATATATATATATATATTTGTATATATGTATGTGTGTGTGTGCATATGATTAAACTATGTATAATAATTTTTAATAAGTGTTTATTGAATGTTACATTTATGTTTCTATTTTTATACAAAATACTTTTATTTCATGTATGAACTGTGAAAAATTCACAGTGAGTAGCTTGATGTATTATTTTTTGCATCTAATTAAAAATGGCAAAGTTAAGATAGTATAAATACAAAAGTAAATTAATAGAACCCAACTTGTAAACCTAATTTTACCTAATGTTGATAATACTTTTTAGAATTTAAATTTATGTAAAATAAACATTGTTTTTCTTCATATTGTTATGCGAAGTATATTTATATTAATATCCTTAATCTGATTATTATTAATTCCTAAATAATTATTTATTTTTTGTGTAACTTTTATATAAAAAGTTTTGGTCATTATAAAAAGTGTTCAGTTTTAAATTTATATTTTTGATTTTTTTTTAATGTTACTTGTGATTAACATAAAAAAATATTTAAGTTTTTATATTTACCACTCCAAATAGTAAAAGTAAACAGTGATGTATCTTTGGTAATGGAGTTAGGTAAACTTTTTTTATAACTTTGTTCATAATTTTATTTCTATGCAATCTTTAGTGCATAGAAAGAGTGTATAGATATTTATATGTAGGTGTTCTATTAAAATATTTGAGTTAAATTTTGAAACAGTAATAAAAAGCGAATTAGTTTAAAAGTGAATTAAAATATGCAGCAGAGTAAAATAAAACTACTGTTTAATGTAAGTGAAATATACTTTATTTATACTTTAAATATGTCTGTATAATTTTAAAATAATGTCTGATATTTTTTCTATAATGTGTAAATTTTATTTTTCTGTTTATTTCATTTATGTGCATATGTATACTTGAATATATATATATATATATATATATTTATATTTATGAATGAAAGCCTTATCGAATATCATTAGGCTTTATATGTATATATATACACATACTACACACATATCAACATTATTATTATTTTTAATCTCTGTTCTTTCATAGTTTTTGATTAAAAACACTGTTATCAGTTATCTAATTTAAATGAGTTTCGTAACAGGTAATTATCATATGAAGGAATAAAAATTATTATTCCACTTGTTCATTAATTTCTTCACTGTCCTTTTTGTATTTTAGGTTTCCAATTGTTAACTTTCATTGCCTATCAATTATGTTTTTTCTTGTAATATTTCTTATTCATTTCTGGTTTAGATGCTGCTCTTTTTATATCTGTAACTTCTGTTTGTTTTGAAATTCATTTCAAACACTATTTATCTTTCTACTATATCTAGTATATATCTTTCTGTTTCTTTGGTTATTTATATAATTTTAGAATTATAGTTGTGAACTTATGTTTCAGTACCATACCTAAAAACTAATAGAATATATTGAACAAATACATTTTTAAAATGGTGTGAAATTCTTGAAATATTCTTTCCAAATGCACCCTATATCATTAATCTTCTATTCATTAATTTAATTAATGATCGACTCTTGTTAATCATCTGATTTAAATAAACACACTTAATAAATTCAATTTCTGTTTCAATTATTTTATTTTCCTTGAGGTAACCAAATATATAATACAATATTTTATTTTCTCTTCATTTTGTAAATTATTTATAATTAGTAATTCAAAATTTAAATTAAATATTTAAAAATAACATTTATTTATTTATAAGACCTGATTTATTTGATTTTCATAATTTCATTTATTATTTATATTGTGTCTTAATGAAATGTTTTGTGTTGTGTAACTAAATATGGAATATAAATTGCAAAACTATTTTAACAAATGTTAATTTTCAAAATTAGTAGAAAATAATTATTATATATGTATATATATATATATATATATATATAAATATATATATTGACTATTTTAAATTGGATTTTAAAATTATAATTAACTAATAAATTTCAGTTCATAAATTACTAATGTTAGTAAATCAAATTTTATTATTTACTTATCAATCAGAAAATGTAATTATTTTCCTACGGAATAATTAATTTTTTAGAAACTAATTTTGGAGTAATTAATTTACATTTTCTGTAATTTTTCCTAACTTGTATTATTAATTTTAAAATTACTAAAAAATTCTATTATTCCAAAATACTACAAAAGATAATGGTTTTAACTAAATAGAATTTGATTGGATAAAATAGTATATAAAGTATAAATATTTTTTAATTTCCACTTCAAACATAACTATTTATTATAAAAGAATGAAAATTGAAATTAAACAAAAGTAATTTTTGTTAAAAAAAATATATTAAATAATTGTTAATTTTGAACTATTAAAGAAGTTTTAAAATGTATAATATTTTCTAATATGTTAGTTCTGATTAGTTATTATTATTGGAATTAATACATGAATGATTTATATCATATATAAGATAAATATTTAAAAAAATATTTTTAATTTCAAATTATAATTTTTTACAAACTTGAAAAAATCATTTGAATAAATAAATAAGATTGTATACAAGTGATTTATAATGCATGTGTTAAAATGAATTTACTATAGCACGAAAATAATAAATAATTGAAGTAACTAATTGGTTACAAAATAATATTATTATTAATGCCATATTAATAAAAAAATACATCCAATCTATTTTTTATTTAAATATATTTAATATTTTTGTACCATTGCTTTGAAATACATAACACTTTATTCCATATTATTTGCTGACATTTTTGTAAGAGTTATTAAAATGTTTTGATCTCTCAATATTACAAATTTTATTTTTATTTTTTATGTATAAATGGCACATAGATTAAGAAAACAGTAGTTAATTAAAATTTTTATTAAATATTGTTTATTTACTTATATATTCTTTTATGTTACTTTTTAAAATTAACTGTATTTTTCTTTTAATTTATTTTGTATTAAAAATAAATTATATATATATATATATATATATATATATATATATATATATATATATATATATATATATATATATATGTTTGTGTGTATACATAAATATATTTAAAAATACATTCGGTATACTTTTTTAAATGATGTGATTTATGATGTTTTAAGATATTTTAATCACAAATTTGTTTACAAATATTAGCTAATTGAAAACGAAGAAATTATAATATTTTTGTTAAAATTAGAATTGTTGAAAATTTATTTAGTTATTTTTTTAAGGGAATATTAGTATTTTGATTGACATTGGCCTCTGGAAGGTAAATGCGTCCTTGATCTTCATACCTAGCTATTGTGACATTCACCTTTCCATTCACTGACATTTACAGATTCAGTCATTATAATATCTGACTATTAATATATTAAATATGGTATATTTGTTAAATAAACGATTTTATTCATAATTATTTATGATTTCTAATGGAGCTGAAATGTTTAAACATCCTCAGTGTTTAAATAATTACATATATATGTATGAATGTGTGTTTATATATATATATATATATATATATATATATATATATATATATATATATATATATATATATATAGATTAATATAAAAATAAATACAAGGATTTTAAATTATATTTGAAAATTAAGTTTTTATTATTAGATAATGTAGAAGAAAATATGTGGACTGAAATAGTTCATTTTGTTGAATTGATCTTTAAATAATAATAGGGGTTATAAAAATAAGTTAAATATAAATATGTTATAAGCTATAATAATCTAATAAATGAAAACAATAAATAATGTATAAATAAAATTAAATACATATATTATTAGAGAGAACTTTTAAAGAATGTACATAATGAAATATTTGGAAATAATAGAATGAATTCTTAAGAAAATTATTAAAGAAACTACAAATATAAAACAAAGCCCTATAATAGTAAAAAATAAACAATATTCTTAAATTATAATATATGACTGTTTAAAAATAATCCAGGGAAAGAGGAATTTTACATCAAATTATATGAATATGTGAAAAATGAATAATAGGGAAGAAATGGAATATCTTAGAACCAAATATTACTAATACTAGAAAAAGTTTCAAATACTATTAAGAATATGAAAAACTGAAAACCTGGTGAAAATGATGGAATCATAGCAGGAATTTTCAAACTAATAGGAGAAACATTGAAAATGATTTGGTTTTTATTTTTAATTTATGTTTTGAAAAAATAAATAAATTGAATAAAACCATAGTATTTTTTCATAAAAAGGGCGATTAGGAAGACTTGAGCTATTTATTAGTTTACTTTAGATATATATATATATATATATATATATATATATAAAATTGAACAAAATTATTTCAAGACATTTATAAAGTCAACTGGATTTTTCTGAGCCGCGAGAATAATCAGGATATCGAAGCGGATTTAATATAATATTACATTCAAATAATAAGAGAAGTCATCAGCTGATGTAATTGATATTAACTTCCACTTTTTCAATAATTTATAGACTATGAAAAGACTTAGATTTAGTTAGTATATCAACTATATTGACTGCATTAAATAACTTAGAAATTATAAAAAAAAACATATATTAAATATCTAAGAAATATTTTAAAAAAGGCCTAATTGTCTGTATGAAGAAATAAGAGAGATGAAAATAAATAAAAAATTGATAGAAAAATAGATAGAGCAAGTTTAAAAATTGATCTTAAAATTATAGACATAAAGACAAAAGTAAATAATTTGAAGATTAAAGAAAAATCGTATTAGAAGTTAAAAATTATATGGATTTAGAACAACTCATTGACATAAAATGATTTTTTATAAATGAAATAGACATGAGAATAAAAATGTTATAGTGTTCATTTAGAAGAAATTATTATATTATGAAGTTAAATATTTCTATATTTTTAAAGCAAAGATAATTGATCAGTGCATCTTACTTTTTCTCACTCATGGAAATGAAACATGAGTCTTAATATCATAATAATTCATCGACCATCTGCTTATTTTTTAATGCATCGGAAATATTAAACTATTATTTATCTTTCTATATGTTGACAGTGTAATAAAATAAAATATTATATATACAGGTGACCTAAATAAGATTGAAGGATTTAGACATACATTTACTTATTTACTATAATTCATTATTTCAGTCTTATTCAGGCCATCCTATATTTTCAATATGAATTATATAACAAGATGATATAAAATACAGGGTGACTCAAATGAGACGGAAGGATGTAAACCAGAACTGAAGGGTACATCCTTCAGTCTCATTTGGACCATTCTATATAAATTATTGTATGAATAATTGTGTATAAAATACATCAAATATTGCAGTACTTAAAAATCTTCAATGTGTAGATTAGAAATGATGTGATCGGCGCAACTAAGTGGAGGAACCCCTCAACCGTTGGCATTTGATTTTAGCCAACGGTGGTGGAGTTACCACAAATAGCTACACATCTAATTTTATCGATATTTTCACCTATCGTTTAATATTCGTTTCGATTTGTCTGTTTGAAGATACTCGATCATCTTCAGAATCTAAGTAGAGAATATCGAATTGTTCACAAAAATACTCCTTTGTTTGTATCTAATGACGGCATTTGTCTGAAACAGAAAGAAAAGTATTTGAATAATATTTTTCATACAAATTAAAATATTTTAAAAAATAGTTTATTTTTAGAATAAACTGGCAAAATATTGAAATAATTCTAATACTTTGTGTTATGAAAGAAAAGATTAAAAACATATTCTGTAGCATGTCTTTTTTATTCATATTATTTCTATAATCATTTCATCATATAAATAAAATCAACTATTACTTTTATATAAAAGGTAATAGTTTTGAAATTATTCATATTTCGTTACTTCTCTTTGTATACATATGTTTTTAGAGAATTACACCATCATATAAATATACATGATAGTGTAAATGATAGGTTGTAATTATAGATTCTTGACTTTGATTACTACGACTATATAAATAAAGAATAATTTATTGATGTCATTATATTAATTCAATACGTTCTTACATATTTTATTTGTTATTTTTAAACATACACATATAAAACTGAAACTCTTGTGTACATAATTTAAACACATTTTCATATTCAATACAATAATAATGAATTATTTGACTATGTGTTTTTATAGTGAATATATGTATATAGATATAAAAATATATTATGGCAATTTTTACTTTCATTTCATTTCAATTCTATTTCTAAAAACATTTATTTTTTTCTCCTTTATATATATATATATATATATATATATATATATATATATATATATATATATATAATCTGCTCCTCTCAATCCACTACTAGATAAAAACCTCTTCAAAATTTTCAAACTTTCTGATACATTTCCATTTTTTTTTTAGCATTTGGATGTTAGACGCCTTCTAGTGATTTTGTGCCTCTATTCTCTGGCATACCTGGGGACTACGTCCCTACTCTTGCCATGTATCTTCTTATGGTTTATTCTAGGTCTTCTCATATTTGTTAATCCTCTTTCGCGATTTAGGAAAAAAATACATTTCCAGGAATTTCCTTATTTTTCTATCTCATCTCTCTACAGTTCTCTTTCTGGACCTTCTTATATATCTAGGTTTCCCATGAATAACAAAGGTCTCCTCTTCTTATTATATGACTGGTTTATTTCCATTTTCAACTTTTTACTTTTGCCATAACAATTGTATTTTTTTATAGATTCATTTTTCTTCTTATTTTTTGTACTTTTTCCACATGTTTATATATATATATATATATATATATATATATATATATATATATAATGAGTTTTTATGGGTTGTTATTACTTACAGTATTCATGTAATTTATATATTGCTTACTTAAACATTTATACAAATCAAGTTATTTTATATTTTAAAGAATTGACTACAAAACTTTATATATATATATATATATATATATACAACATTTTTTAATTATGTAATTAAAAATGTGATTTATTAACTTTATTAAAAATAATGCAATGTAATTTTAAGTTACTTAAATTCATTTTATATTAAAAATAATTACATACTTGAAATGTATTTAAATGAAAAAAAACAACTATTTGTTACAAAAAAATAATAATGCTATGTATATATAAATGGAGATGTTTGAAAAGGTCATATTTATTAAAAAGTATCAATTATATTTAATCAATGAATCATACTTTATGAGAAATAATTGAAAAATAAATTCTAAAATGTGAAATGCTTTTTTAAAAATTGATTTAAATGTGCGTTAGCCAGATTTTTTTAAAAAAATATATAAATATTTTAATTTTATTTTTTCTGCATAATTTATTCCAGATTTTTTTTAATTTATATTTATATATATATATATATATATATATATATTCAAAGTCTGTCCTAAAAGTATCTGAACTTTGATTATACAATCATAATGTCTTTTAAAATGTTATTTTTTTGTTAACACTATAAATATATTCAGTTTGGTTTTAAATTCAATGCTTTTGCCATCACTGTTTATTTTGAAATTATGTTAAACTCACTTTAACACAAATGAATTATCATCTCCAAAACCAAAAAGCTATAGTGTTCAATAATTGCTCATTGTTGAATAATAAGTGATGATTGAACACTTTATAACATATTACGATATTGGAGATGTTAATTCATTTGTATTTTAATCACTAGCTATGATGCTAAATGTGATAGTTAATTTTTGGTTCTCGTTAAAAATCAGTAGGGAACAAAGAATGAAATTAAAAAAAAAACATTTATAGAAACGTTTGAAACGTTGAATTCTTGTAAAATATCTTTATCCCATACAACAGTTTGAGTGATACATGAATTTGAAAAAAACCCGGAGAGTTGTAGGAAAATGATAAACTCCAGCAAGCATCCTTCAACTAGTCAAAAGGAAGAAAAAACATGTGATATAATTGTAAATAATTGTCTAATATCTATAAGATGAATTGAAAATATTGCTTGTATTAGTAAATCATAACTTTATCTCATTTTGATTAAATATGTAAAATGGAAAAGTTTGCTGAAAGTTTAATCATTGTAGGCAGTTTTGTAGCATCAATAAATATCAAAGTGTTTGATATTTATTGTATGTTTAGACAAACACTTACTCGCTAGATTTGGCATCGTGTGACTATTTATTGGTTTCAAAACTTGACATGAAGCTAAAAAATCAATTCAATAGGAATTTAGATATCCAAAAAGGTTCGTCCGATGCCATTGTAGCTATTTGGAAAGAAAAGTAAATGTGCGAATATGAAAAATAAATCAAATCGAAGCAAGGAAAAGTTTATATATTTGTGGTCAAAACATGTATAGTGTATTTAGAACCGCATTTTGAATTTTCGTTGAAATACATTAAGAAAGTAAATAAATTTCTCTTATTTTTTTCATATTATTATCGAATAAGGATTAAATAATTTTGTTTATGATGTAAACCTGAAAAATTTCCCAAATATCAAATATGCAGTTCGATAATTTTTTATTCTAATAAGTAGTGATATCTTTAGTATCTACAGTTTTTTCTTTTATCAAATTGAAGTAGTAATAAAGATGATGTCACGGAAGTATTCAATGAAGAATTAACCCTTAACGGTTGAAAGACCACACGTAATGACCATCACACTTTTGGTAAAAAAGAGAATAGCAAAATTTGCACATAAATAAATCACTTTTATAAGCGAATATTTTTTCTAAATTTAACTAATATTCTTTCTTTTTATTAATTATTTGAAAAAAGTTCGATTGTTATGGGTTAAACTACAAATTGTGAATATGGAGTGTTGTAAATAACTATTAATGAACAATTTTTCATGGACAAGTCAGTTATAACAAGAATTATTAATCGTCATTTTGCTAGAAATAGGACAATAATTGCGCCCTTATTTGAAAGATCAAGTAAATCAATTTAAAAAAAATCGAAAATACAAATAGATGAAGAAAGAAAGTTTAAAATTATGAAAAGAGTGAGATATGGTGATACAATTGATTTTGTATCACCAATGATTTTAATTCAAAAGAAAAGTTCATAATAACAAAATCGAATATTTTTCTTTGTTTAAAGAGAAAAGTGTTGATCAGTGAATCTTACCTGTTCTCACTTATGGTAGTAAAATAGAGGTTTTAGATATTAGAAGAATTTAGTGACTTCAGACAATAGAAAGAAACATTGAAAATAAGACTTGGACACTAAACACACTTTGCACAAAGATAATTAGAAGTATTTAAGACACTAAACTGGGAAATTTGAAGAATACAAGTAAATGGAGAGATTCTCAGTCAATTAAGATTTGCTAACGATATTACTTTCTCAGCAAGATGAGATGAATTTGAAAAGATAAAAAGGTAATTAGATGAAATAAGTCGAAAATTAGTTTTATGATGAACTTCAGTAAATGAAAAATAATGTTGAATGAATCTTCAGAAAATTAAACTAAAACGAATAGAAATAGAAGAAATTAAAAACTATATATTTCTGGGACAACTCTTACACTGAAGGAATATTTATAGATGAAATAAACAGGAGAATAAAAATTGAATGGTTTTAATTAAAAAGAAAAGTTCATAATAATAAAATTGAATATTTTTCTTTGTTAAAAGAGAAAAGTTTTGATCAGTGAATCTTACCTGTTCTCACTTAGGGTAGTGAAATAGAGGTTTTAAATATTAGAAGAATTTAGTGACTTCAGACAATAGAAAGAAGCATTGAAAATAAGACTTGGAAGACAATGCACATATTCATATATAGGGTTATCTATATGTGACGCCTAGATTTGTGTTTTATTAAAAAAAAATTTTTTCCACATGTTTTTTTTCAATAAAACATACATCTAGGCGTCACATTTGGATAGCTCTATACAAAGAAAACAAAAGTTACTTCTCTAATAGTAATAGTGGGAAGTTTAATATGAAAATGAGCCGGTTTTAAAATAAGAAGGAAAGACTATTGATGAAGAGAAATTATTAAAAACTTAGATTTATAAAACACTTTCAAGAAGAGTCTCATTGATAGATGAGATAGAGATATAATAACATTATTTGGAATGGACTGGAAAAGGGAGATTTTGGATCGGTCAAAAAGGATAGTTTTAGGAGAAGCTGACATCCAATTGTAGACAAAAAAAATTTGTGATAATGATTATATATATATATATATATATATATATATATATATATATATATATATATTTATGAATTGTATTTGAAAACTATTTATAATATAAATTATAAAACATTTCAATGTGTCAATTTCGAATCAAATTTATTTTGAAGACATAAATATATTTATTTATTACAGAAATGCTCATTTCAACAATACATTAACTCAATTTTTACTCCGAATGGTTGAATTATGCAGATTTTGTAATATATTATTGAAATTTATAACAATTCATTCATCAAATCAACTTAAATTTAAATTAAATAAGTGTTGAATCTAAATTTTTCTTTTCAAATCAAATATTTCTTTCGAAATAATATATTATTAGTTCTAATTATTACCTTTTTTACATACACAATCATGTATATATATATATATATATATATATATATATGTATATAAAATAAGTGCGTTGAGAAGTGAGAGTACGAGATGAATGTATGTATTAAGGTATGTGGTATCGTGTAATAAAAGTATTCGAGTTGGCGGGTAGCGAGAAAAAAAGCACTGGCTGCTCTCTGATCGAACGACGGGTTGAGGGGCGCAGTCTTGTCAAGGTCGGCGTGCCGCTGCCATTAACCTGGCTGTCTCGTACTATGAATCGTTATTCTAGGAGTGCGGCATGTATATATTTGTACGGAACATCAATGTGCCTAACAATATTTTTCGTCTATAATTTCGAATTGGTCTATACGCTAACACACGTGTACACAGGTAGCTAAATAATATA
>CP092089.1:1835125-2007625 GCA_029203775.1 Neoneuromus ignobilis | reverse complement strand
CAGAGCCAGCGACGACCCCCGCACCGCCGAGCCGGTCATCACACCAGAGAACGGGACGTTCGCTGAAAGTCCGTTGTTGTGTAAAGCATACTGAAGGATGCGACTTCTTGAACATTTCTTGAAATTAATATTGGTTTCTTGTATACACTTTTTGATTTATTAATATGGCGACAACAACACCTGACGTAAACGGCGAATATAATTACAATAGGCTTAAGACAATCTTTTCGTATAACAGTAATATTTATTACTTTATTTAAGTTGTGTAATATTAGCAAACAATAGTAATCGCTTCATTTAAGAGTGAAAGTTTTTTTACAGCTGACAAAATGTTTTCATTAAGTTTTTAAACGTTCTTCTATTCATTTATATTTTTAGAATATCACAATATAGAAAATATTAATAATTTATATAGTCAACAGACTGTTTTATTAATTAATAAAATATAAATGTAATATGTAATGTATCTAAAAATTTATAAATATAAAGTAGTAAATCGAATAATAAGAAAAAATAACGATTAGCATATAGAAAAAATGATTTATTTACAATTTACAAAAAATTCAAAACAGATAAGTGTTGAAATTTGTTTTTAATGATATTTCAAAAAATATCAAATATCAAAAATAATCAAATAGCACTGAAAATAAATTAATTAGAAACGTAATCGTATGTTATAATTGTATTCAATTTAATATAATGGAAACATAACCACTTATTTTCATTTATAAAACAAGTCTATATTGAAAAAAAACGATTGAAGTTATAGAAGGAAATGAAAATAATCACAAAAAAATATTCTCAATAATGAAGAAAAAGTCTATATTAAAAATATATAAAAATTTGAAGTTATGGAAGGATATTAAAATAATCATAAAAATATTCTGAATAATGAAAAAAAGTCTATATAAAAAATTGAAGTTATAGAAGAAAATGAAAATAATTACAAAAAAATATTCTGAATAATGAAGAAAAAAAATTATTTTAAGAAAATAAAAATTGAAATTATAGAAGGAAATGCATATAATCATAAAAAAATATTCTGAATAGTGAATAAAAAGTCTATATTAAAAATATAAAAAGATTTGAAGTTATGGAAGGACATTAAAATAATTATAAAAAATATACTGAATAATGCAAAAAAATTCTATATAAAAAATTGAAGTTATAGAAGAAAATGAAAATAGTCACAAAAAATATTTTGAACAATGAAGAAAAATCTATATTAAAAATATAAAAAAAATTGAAGTTATGGAAGGACATTAAAATAATCATAAAAAATACCCTAAATAATGAAGAAAAAATTATATATAAAAAATTGAAGTTATAGAAGAAAATGAAAATAGCCACAGAAATATTTTGAACAATAAAAAAAATCTATATTAAAAATATAAAAAGATTTAAAATTATGGAAGGACATTAAAATAATCATAAAAAATATTCTAAATAATGAAGATAAAATTATATATAAAAAATTGAAGTTACAGAAGAAAATGAAAATGGTCACAAAAAAATATTTTGGACAATGAAGAAAAATCTATATTAAAAATATAAAAAGATTTGAAGTTATAAAGAAGGATCCAAATGAGACTGAAGGATAATAAATGATAGTAAGGAAGTAAATGTGTAATCTAAACACTTCAGTTTAATTTAATCTATCCTATAGAAGACAATGAAAATATAAACAAAAAAAATTATGCTTAATAATCAAAAAAGGTCTATTTCCATTTCATATGATTATTTTATAAAAAGCTTTTTACATTTTCATTCCATTTTTTATTTTTAAAGATTTTTATATTAAAAAAAATAATTTAATTTTTACGTTATGTAAATCAATTCAAAATATTATTTAAACATTTTTTTAAGGTTTATTATTTTTTATTTTATATTTATAAATACAATTTATTTGACACATATATTTTTGTCTCTTAAAATACTGGTTTATCAATCTTTATTAATAACAATTTTAGCTTTTCTACTATAAATTAAAAAAAAATAAGAGTGTGTTAACTTTTAAATATATTAAAATACAATTTATTTAACACATATTTTTATATTTATTGAAATACAGGTTTATTAATCTTTATTGGTAAACAGGTTAGTTTTTCTACTATAAACTTTGAAAAAATACAACAAAGGATAATAAGTATAGAAGAATTAGAAAATATAATAAACATGATTGAAAAAATAAGTATAAATATGATTTATTTATTTTTTTAAAAAAACCAGTTTATTTTTTTTCAATTTATATTACTTAGTATTTTTGTTATAAATATATATATATATATATATATATATATAATTATTAACTTTTCTTTGTTAAGAAATGTATACGTTATTTGTCGTATTGTTCAATACACATGTTTCAATGTGAATAGATGCTGGAATTGGATGATTACTTGAAGAGAAGCAATGTCCAGTTTTTATTTATCTTTTTTTTTTGAATTCCTCGAGGCTGTCTGAATCCAAAGACCCCGCCTTTATGTACAGCGTTGACTATAGCTTATTTTGTTCATCTTTCTCTATATGTGATAAATACATCTCGCTTACTCTTTTAGAGCAACGAATTTTGTTGGCTTTATTGTTTTAAAAGGAGCAATAGCTTGCGTTAAAATTGTTACTGAAAATAACGTAACAACCATTTTTTATATTGAATATAAAATTAAATAGTTGTTTGGCTATGAATATTTTATCTGAAATTTCGATTAATAGTAAAATATTTTTTTTGTATAGAACAATTTTTAGTATTAGTTCTTAGTGAAATATTTTTTAAAAACAAACGTTGTGTTTGTTAGATACTTTGTATTATTTTTTAAATCTTCAACTGATTTTTGAAACCTAAAATATTAAAAAAAAATATGTAATGATTATATATCAGTTGTAAACTTTTGTTCATTTTGATATAAAATTGTAGTACATATTTTTATATATGTTATTAAATTAATATTATTCTTGTGTAATATTTTTAAAATTCTCTATATTATTAAAAGGAGTAGAAATAGAAGAAGATAAAAATTATGTGCATTTTTGACAACTTGTTAATACAAAAGGAATATTTATCGATAAATTGAACAGTGAAATAAAAATTAAAAAGAAATTAATATATTATCAATTAGAATTTTCTTATATGTTCGTTGTAGAATTTCATTATTTCGATTTATCAATATTTTCTTTATCGAACTATATTTCTCTTGCTTGTTAGTTTATATTTCTAGATTTTTTGTGGTATTACTTTATTTTAATATACTTTTTATTTTTCTCTACATTCCATCACTTTATCTTCTACAAATATAAAATTCAGTCTTTCTTTAATATCCTTATTTTTTATCTTTTCTTACCACTTTACTATCTATTTTTCATCTTCCGATTGTATGCTTCAAAATAGGTCTGTATTTTGACAAATAAAATAATTGATAATTATAATTATTAATTATTACCTACTCTATCAGTGTGGTCTGTATTTATTTTTTTAGCAAAATCAATTCATTGAATTTGTACCAGACTAATAAATTTCAAATTTTACCCTTAACAGTCGACACTTTTTTCTAATATTGATATTCATGATCAATGGATGATGCAATAATGACGTAATATTATTAAATGTATTGTCTTTCGTTTTTTATAGTATAAGTGTGATGTCCTCTATGTGTGGGCTTTCATTTTTTATATTAAAAGTGTGATGGGCCATTACGTGTGGTCTTTCAACCGTTAAGGGTTAAAACCTACAATTGTATAAGGTGATTTAAATAAGACTGTAGTATAATAAAGAAAAATTAATTGATAGTAAACAAATAAAGCATGTCTACTCAACTGTTAAGTCTCGTAATTGATATATTGATTATTTTGATTATTATAAATTTATTCGTTGTATTTAACAGCTTTAAGCATGAGCTTTTAGAGCCATTGTGGTATTTTGGTATCAGGAAGAAAAATAACATAAAGATATATAAATAAAATAACATTAAAATATTTAAATTTGTTTTGAAATTTGATATCTAGAAATATTTTGGATTTACAAATTATTTTCAAACGATTTTTTTTAATTCATTTTCAATATATTCGATATGTCGTATGGATTTTAACAAATATTTATCATATTTTGTTTTTATTATCATCTGGTTGTATTTTTGAAATATATAAGATGGACCTAAATGAGATTGAATGATAGTAAAAGAAAATAAAAAATCTATATTAAAAAATATAAAAAGATTTATAGTTATGGAAGAAAATGATAATAATCATAAAAAATATTCTGAATAATAAAGAAAAAAGTTTATATTGAGAAAATAAAAATTTAAATTATGGAAGAAAATGAAAATAATCATAACAAATATTCTAAATAATAAAGAAAAAGTTTATATTAAAAATATAAACATTGAAGTTATAGAAGAAAATGAAAATAATCATAAAAAATATTTTGAATAATGAAGAAAAAAGTTTATATGAAAAAGTATAAAAATTGAAGTTATAAAAGGAAAAATAATCACAAAAAATGTTTGAAATAATGAAGAAAAAAGTTTATATTAAAAATATAAACATTGAAGTTATAGAAGAAAATGAAAATAATCACAAAAAATATTCTGAATAATGAAGGAAAATCTATATTAAAATTACAAAAAGATTTGAAGTAATAGAAAGAAATGAAAATAATCATAAAAAAATATTTTGAATAATGAAGAAAAAAGTTTATATGAAAAAGTATACAAATTTAAGTTATGACAGGAAAAATAATCACAAAAAATGTTTGAAATAATGAAGAAAAAAGTTTATATTAAAAATGTAAACATTGAAGTTATAGAAGAAAATAAAAATAATCACAAAAAATATTCTGAATAATGAAGGAAAATCTATGTTAAAAATATAAAAAAATTTGAAGTAATAGAAAGGAATGAAAATAATCCTAAAAAAATATTTTGAATAATGAAGAAAAAAGTTTTTATGAAAAAATATACAAATTGAAGTTATAAAAGGAAAAATAATCACAAAAAAATGTTTGAAATAATGAAGACAAAAGTTTATATTAAAATTGTAAACATTGAAGTTATAAAAAGAAATGAAAATAATCACAAAAAATATTCTGAATAATGAAGGAAAATCTATATTAAAAATATAAAAAAATTTGAAGTTATATAGAATGGTCCTTGGGTCACTTGTATAAAAATTGCTTAATGTTTTATTAAATGTACTTTTTCGTGAATTGTAAATTTTTGGAAGTTATCAAAATGTTAACCAGTAAACTTTTCATATGTAATTCTATCCATATTACTTATATTTGATGATAGTTTTAATTAAAAATAAATATTAAAAACATTTAAACATAATTAGAAAAAAATAACAGGATTTTCAGTTATATGGCATATTTAATATAAAACTTTGTTTAATGAAAAAGTGGTAAATTTACATCATAAATATATAATTTACATACTATTTTCTTAATTTCTTATAAATAAAAAAAACCATTTACACATTTTAAAAATTAATATATTATATATAATATATATATCTGGTTAATTTGCATGTAATAACTATTATTTTTTTTAATTGGTAAGAATTTATTTTTACCAATATATTACGATAGTTTGAGTTTTATTTTTAGTTCTATTGAATAAAACTTTTAATTGTATACATACATACATTATATATATATATATATATATATATATATATATATATATATATAAATACACGTACACACGCACGCATACATAAATTAATCTATTCCACTTTGCATGAAATTACAAATATGCGAAAAGAAACATTTTTCCCAGATATTGTATTCAAGTAAAGACTATAATTTAATATAACGAACATGTGTATAAACTATCTTGCGTTAAGGTGTATGTTATACTCGTTCTTGTATTTTTAACTTCAACAGACTGACGTTAAATCTCTTATAGAATACTAAACAGTTTTAAACGACAGTTGGTAGCTAGAGACTGTCATAAATGATGAAGCTTTATAATGATGTCTAGTACGAAGTTAGTGTTAAAAATCGACATATTAGTTTAACCATAAATAGGCAATACGCAACTCTTTAATAAATTAAACAATTTTATAATTTTTCAATAAATAATATGAACAAATTTGGTTTTGGTAATAGTTCTTTATTTATTACATTTGTGAACATTTTAATACATTCTAATAATTTTAAATGTGAGAATTTTAATCAATTTCAATATAAAATTGAATTACTTTAATAATGCATGAAATAAATTTATGATATGAAAAATTTAGTTCTAAAATATTAGAACTTTTTTTTAGTGTTTAATAAAAACAAAAAGTCTTATAATATTGAAGAGTGATATATTTATAAAAAATTATATTCATCCAGTGAAACTGTTAGGGGTATCCATAAGTAATGTCATTTTTTCAGTGTCAAAACTGCACTCGAAGAATATTTTACTTCAAAATCATCCTCATTTTACAAGAAGAGAATTTTGTAAAACGACATTACTTATGGGTACTCCATATATATTGAAAATATTTTCCAATCATCTATTTAGATATTTTTATACGAGGATTGTTTGATAAGTCCGTGTAAATTCCGAAAGATGGCACCACTGGTGCATATCGAGGTTATTTTTAATTAGTAGCACCTCTTGGAAGAACATACATCAAGTTTCAGCCATATCGGTCTATTCCTTTGTGTTTGACAATCATTGGAATCAAGGAAATCGAGTGATTGTCAAATAATAGACGAAAAAGAATTTCGCGTGTTGATTAAACACTACTTCATTAAAGGCAAAACGCCTCAGGAGACTAAACAGAAGCTTGATAAACATTATGGTGACTCTGCACCTTCGATTAGTGCGGTTTATAAGTGGTTTCAAAAATTTCGGAGTGGCCATATGAGCACAAGAGACGCTGAACGTTCTGGACGCCCTGTTGAGGTCACCACTCCAGAAATCATTGATAAAATCCATGATATGGTGATGGATGACAGAAGAGTGAAAGTGCGTGAGATTACTAGTGCTGTAGGCATCTCGTGTGAACGGGTACATAATATTTTGCACCAACATTTGGACATGAAAAAGCTATCCGCCAGGTGGGTGCCGCGATTGCTCACGACCGACCAAAAACGAGGTCGTGTGAAGTGTTGCAAGAACGGTTTGCAGCTGTTTCAGCGAAATCCGCAGGACTTTAAGCGTCGTTTCATCACTGTAGATGAAACGTGGATACATCACTACACTCCTGAGACCAAAGAGCAGTCTAAACAATGGGTTATCAAGGGGGAATCTGCTCCGAAAAAGGCGAAGACAATTCCTTCGGCCGGGAAGGTTATGGCGACTGTCTTTTGGGATTCGCAAGGAATAATCTTTATCGACTATTTGGAAAAGGGTAAAACCATTACAGGTGCATATTATTCATTGTTATTGGATCGTTTGAAAACCGAGTTGCAAGAAAAACGTCCCCGATTAACCCACAAAAAAGTCCTCTTTCATCACGACAACGCACCAGCTCACACCTCAGCAGTTGTGGCCGCAAAACTAATGGAAATAGGGTTCCAAATCGTTTCACATCCCCCTATTCTCCAGACTTGGCTCCATCGGACTATTATTTGTTCCCTAATATGAAGAAATGGCTCGCGGGAAAAAGATTTTATTCGAACGAGGAGGTGATTGCAGGAACGAATGACTATTTTACAGACTTGGACAAATCCTATTATTCGGAAGGGATCAACAAACTAGAGCAGCGTTGGATGAAGTGTATAAGCCTAAAAGGAGACTATGTTGAAAAATAAAAACGATTTATTCAAAAAAATGAAGCAGTTTTTATTTTTACACGGACTTATCAAACAACCTCGTAGATATTTTTATATGTCATTGGATATTTTAATGCAATTTAACGTCTTTTTTAATATATATATATATATATATATATATATATATATATATATATATATAGTAGCTCAAATAAAACTGAAGGGCTTAAATATCATTTATATTATTTTTTACTATCATTCAATCTCATTCCCCCATTTATATATATATATATATATATATATATATATATATATATATATATATATATATATATATATATATATATATATATATATATATACATATATATATACATATATATACATATATATATATACATATTGCGTTTTTTTAAGCGTGGTACAACTGTACATTGAATCTTTATCAAAAGTTTTATCCAATCTAAAAACATTCTATCATACACAAATTTTTTAAAAAAAATTTCCAAAAATTTTTTAAAAAATATAATTTTAAAATGCAATTTTTTAAACTTTTTGTTTTCATCCTTTTTTATTAAATATATTTATTTTTAGTTATATTGCGCCAATGCACACTAGTCAACATTCATACAGTACTCACGCTCATTACCGCTCGTCTCACACCTTCTTATCGCCAAACACCCCCACCTCAAAAAATTAGTTTTCGGGTAAAAGCGTGTGAGACGAATGATAATGGGCCGTGAATACTGTATGCATGTTGACTAGTGTGCAAAAGCCCATTATAACTAAAAATTTTTTAGAAAATTTATAAATGAACAATTATTGTTTATTTATAAATTTTTATATAATATAACTAAAAATATTTCAAAGTCGATTTTTCGTTTAATTCAAACGCAAACCTTTATCTCAATGTATGAATAAATGGACTTATTCTGCTAAAAAAACAAACTGTTCAATTTGTTAAAAATGAAAGTGGAATAACTACATTTGTAGCTAAAAAAATCGGTGATTTTCCCTAACAATTTTATTAATTATTTTTACATAATAAAATTTAACAAGTTTATTGTTTTAAAAACATAACCTGAATTTAATAACGTTTGCCAATAATTTTTAATTCATTCAAACGCAACCCTTTAAATATCTCAATATATGAATAAATGGAGTAAAATTCCACTTTCTATTTTAACGCTTCATATGACTGTTTAATTCGTTATTTTAAACTCTGCTAAAATATAATGTAAATTTTCTAATATTCGTTTTGGTATTTTTCAAAATTCAGTTTAACCAAAATGAATTACTCACACATCCATAACATTTTATAAAAGTATTTAATAATCACTTATTAGTCATTTGATTTACTAATATGAATTTCAATAATTTTATTACTATCTTTACACAAATGAATTTTCACCCCAACACCACAATAATTTAAAGTGTTCAATAATCACTTATTGTTCACTTATTATTTATAATTATATTGGTTGATGCATTTCAGAAAGGCTCTGACGATGATGGCGTCACCATCGAAATGCATCAGCCGATATAATTATAGATTATATAATTATAAATAATAAGTGAACAATAAGTGATTATTGAACACTTTAAATTATTGTGGTATTGGGGTGAAAATTCATTTGTGTAAAGTAAATCAGCCACAGTTTCAAAACAACCAATAAATTTATTATCATCCTCAATACTGAGTTATAAAATATTATTTTATTTTATAGCACTTTTTAAATACTTTTTAGAAATTAAAAAAAAGTATTAATTTATATCCAAATTAATTCATTTTCAATTCAAATATTTTTCATTTCTTCTACGTTCGAAAAACATGTCTGACTGTAATCATTTCAATTATATACTGATTTATTAAACAAGTTAAAATTCTAATATATACATTACATATCTGATACTTTACATAGTTTTTTTAATATAGATTTATAGGTACGTATAGAGCAAGTTTGAACTCTGTAAATCTAGAAATACTCCACGTATAATAATTGAACAAATCGTGCATTGAAAATGCATTCATTTTATTAAAACTTATTAACATAAGATTATATTTCAACTGTGTGTTAACAAACTGAATAATTACATTTTTTAAAGGAAATAATTAAACTTGTTTATGTAAGAAATGATTATAAACTATTATTAATTATAATTACAATAATAAATCAATTTAGGACTACGAATCCGGTATCGAGGGTTCTAATAAAAAACAGGACTTGTTTTTTTTATTTTTCTTTCTCAATCGATATTGAAAAGTCTTCACAGATAAAACCAATAATTTGTGTATAGAAATTATGGATTTTTAAATTCAGAGTATCTCTATTAAATATTAAACTTTCACCAAATTATATTTGTATATATTTTTTATATTAAATCATTCAATAATAACAACAATAATTATTGGTATTTATATAGGATCATTCAAATGTGACGCCTAGATTTGTGTTTTATTTAAAAGAAACTATACACATGTTTGTTTTTAATAAAATACAAATCTAGGCGTCATATTTGGATGACCCTATATATTGAATTATAAAATTAAAATGTATAAAAACTAGGGATTTTTTTATTAATGGATATGAAAATTTATTTTGTAAGCAAATTAAATCGGTTTTAATTTTAAAAAGTATGAAATTTATAATACATGTGTGTATATATATACATATATATATATATATATATTAGGTTGTGCCTTCTGGTCTTTTGAATTTCGCGGCTATGTACAAAAAAAAAAAAAGCGGAAGGGAGATACTTGCCAATCTAATATATATATATATATACACATGCTCGAAAATGTCTGCATACATTTATCGATACAGATATATTTCTCAATAAAACAACCTTATTAATGTAAATTTAAAAACAAACATATTTTTTAATAATTCTATAAAGTACTAATTCTTTATACATAGGAATTCAAAACATTTTAAATTTATAACAAATAATGCCAGAAGTGAAACTTCTTTTCAATAAAGTCATCAAAAGGTACACGGATAGCGTATGCCTAAAATTAGAAACAAATTCTTTTAACAAAATGAAGAAATGTAGTAGGAAGAGAAGCGGCAAATACACGGGATAAAAATTTAAGAAGAAAATGATCAATAAAAAATGAATTTTTACAAAATATTAACACATCGTAACGCGTCTCGATGATGTCTTTCATGCAGTAATAGTATGCAAAAGACGTCGAGACGTTGTCCGTATACATTGTGTTAAGTAAGATAATATTTATTTTCAAATTAAAATTTTTATAAAATTATGAATTATGAAAATTTATTCTTTTTCGTTTGGAATTTCTTCGATTTCCATTGCTTTCTTCGGTGGTGACTGAGTAGGTATTAACGATACAATTGGTTTTTGATAAGTAAATTTTTGCGCAATAGACTTTACCATCTTAAAACAGGCTTTTTAATTACTATTATATTAATATTGTATAATATACAATTAGATCAATGTTTTGAAAATAAAACAATTAAAGGAAATACTCACAAATAATATATAACTACAATAAATAGCATCTATTTAGATATTATTTATAGATAATTGATAATTTTATAACACAACATAAAATTCAATAAATCTTCAAAATGACACCTGAGAACAAAGAATTCAAATTATTGTGAGAATTTATTACAAATTAATCTCAAAAAATGTCGATATTTTTTTTTTAATACCACGTGTTTTTAATAGTATTTCTTTTATTTGATAAATAGATTAATCAAAATAATGTTACAAAATACTACATATTACTGTATATATTGGTATACGTGCCAATTCCCTCAATTTCGTGTTGTTTGCTAAATTTTTAAATACCGCGTGGATTTAATTGACTGTTATTTTTACGATTATTGAGATTAATATTATGATGACGTTTTAAAAATTAATATACTTATCAAAAATATCAATTTTATCGCACTGAAAAACACAATTAACAACAACTGATTGTATATAAAAATACTAAGCATTATAATGACATCATTCAAATAGTAAACATACGTGCTGCCTGCATTAAAACAGTTTTGTTATCTAATCACATGTTAAAAGAGTGTGTATACGTGATGGGCTTTTTCTCACTCTATCTACTACTTTTTCTCACTTTATCGTCTAAGCATGTATGCAAATTCAAATCAGGCACTAAAATTCGTACTCACGTTCCGTCTCTATTTCCGTCTCTAAGTCTCTATTTCCGCGTCAGTAAATTTTTTACTCGTACGCGGCTAAAGAAGTTTCACTTCAATAAAACACACAAAAATTCATACAAATTGAGCAGAAAATGTCTGCATCACATTTTATTAAACAGTAAATCATCGATTTTTTGTAATATTTGCACTTATTATTGTTTTAAAATTATTACAGTTTATGTAACAGTTCGTATGTTGCAATCGAAACGCTAAAATATTATTTTTAGTAATTAATAGTAAAGTTTTTTGCAAAAAATAAATAAAATGGAATTCAAAAAAAGAAAATTTCTGTTAGTGAGTGTAAAATTATTTTAAAATTAGAAAAAGAAGGAAAAAGTTTTCGTAAAATAGGAAAGGGTGTTGGAAGACAACATTCTTTTATTCAAAGGGTAGTAATCAATTTTAAAACTACATTTGAAACCGCTTTCTGGCCAGCCGTCGAAGTTAACATTTAGATAAAGGCAAAACTTTGTGGCTTCAGTGAAAGAAAATCTCCGAATAACTGCACTCCAAATTACAAAAGATATTGAAATACTATTAAAAAACAAATCTGTGTTAATACTGTGCGAAAAATAATAAAAAAGGGTGGGTAACATGAAAGTATTGCGCGTAAGAAATCATTTATTTCACGTATCAATAGATAAAACAGATTGCATATGCAAATGAACACATTAATAAACTAATCCAGTTTTGGGAAAACATGATTTTCTCGCCGAGAGCAAATATTGCATTTTTAGAATAAAATGACTTAAAATTGTATGTACATCACTGAATAAAAAATCTTGTTCCTACTGTGAAACTCGGTGGTAGTAGAGTAATGGTATAGGGGTGTATAATAAGTAAGGACATGGGACAAATGAAGTTTTTAGAATCCACGATGGATAAATATACATACTTAAATATTTTAAAATGAAATATAAAGCAAAGTGCTGAAAAATGAAGTCTAGGTCCCGATTATAACTTTTTGCATGACAATGATCCGAAGCACACGACAGAAGTTGTTAAGTTATAGATATTATATAACGTTCCGAAACAATTACATGCACCTCTCCAATCTCTAGACTTAAACCCTATAGAATATATGTGGCATTTTCTCGATTGTAAATTCGCCAACATGGCATAATTGCAAAGGAAATGTTGAAGAAAGTTATAAAAAAAGAGTGGAATAAGATTAGTGCTAAGAAAACCACAAAAATTGGACCATTCCATGCAAAAATGATTATAGGAGGTTCTTAAAAAAAGAGGTTATCCAATCAGTTACTAATTCACTTGAAAAGTTTATTTTACTTTATATTATTTTCGATTTTCATTTTTTGTACGCAGACATTTTCTGCTCAATTTGTATGAATTTTTGTATGTTTTATTTTTTTGTTTATTTGTTATACATTTAAAATGTTTTGAATTGCCACGTATAAATAATTAGTACTTTATAAAATTAATAAAAAATATATTTGTTTTCAAATTTATATTAATAAGTTTCTTTTATTGAGAAATATATCCGTATTGATAAGTGTACACAGACATTTTCGAGCATGTGTATATATATATTTGTACTTATGAAATCTTATCGTAAAACTTGACAATTCTCAGAATTTATTTTGTATAATAGAATGACTTCTATTGCAAAGAATAAAATAAAAAATATTGAAAAATGCAATACATTCTTTAATTATTTCCTTATACTGATGTTAATGTATCTTAAAATCATCTTCGAAGAATATTTCATACATACATATATATATATATATATATATATATATATATATATATATATATATATATATATGCATCTACAAGCTACATAATTTTTGACTTATAAGCGTTCAATAAACCGGTCAATTCATCACAATATTTGAGTATTTACACATGTTACAGCCTTCACTTTTCAAGTCTGCTGTTTAATGAGTCTAGTTATTTAATTTCTATAATTTCGTATTAATGCCAATGGCGTTCGTAGAAAGACCAATGTAATATTATTAACTTTGAATGTTTTGTTCAAAAAATGAAATCAAAACATGATTCAGTTCATAGTCTGAAAAAAGATAAACTTATCGAAAATCTGATTTGATGAAATGATCTCGTGGAATGTATTCGTGATATGTTGAAAACGACGTTCACAGAGACAGGTGAAGTGTAAAATATTTCAGTGAAGAAAGTAGGCAATATAAAATGTAGAATTAATGAGAAACAGGGTCCAATAGCAACAAGTAGAGTAAATACGATGAGATAGGAACAAATCAACCACCAAAACCGGTTAGATTTACACACACTACTTCATTTTTTAGTGGTCGGATTGTTGATTTGGTGCGGACAGTACGTTTTTATGAAAAGTCGATGACTGCTTTGGATTTGGTTCTAAACGAAAATATTATCATTAATTCTAGGAAATAACAATAACCGAAATTGTATTTTGATAACACGTTTTATAAATTCATTTTTCTATAAAAAAATAAATGACTTTTTTTAAAAATGACTACTAAATATTATTTTAGACATTTTTATATTTTAATCTTTAAAATATTTTATATACACTTATACAAATTGAATTTAATAAAAAAAATACACCTATCATATATTTTAACAACGTCTTCGATAACTATTTCAAACAAATATTACTAGAAATCTAAACGTTACATTTATCAATTTAAATTAAATAGAAACAAAGTGTATTTCTTTTGATACAATCGTTACAGTTCAGTAATTGAAAAGCCGAACTATTGTCAGGTATACAGAGTTCGATACACTTTGACCTATGTCACTTGTATATTTCACTTTTTTTATACTCGATAAAAAAGGGTTAAAATGATTCTTTAATTAGAAATGACTGATTCTCATTTCGCGTGAAGTAAAAACGTACGTAAATTATTCTAACAGTTTTGTAATGTACGAAATGAAAAAATATTTCTGTAAATTCTTGTCTAGGTGTTGTGTTCTATAATTAAACATACTGAATCATACAAATCCGGTATTTGTTAATAAATCGAGACATGATCTTTTTCCATAAATTACATATAATTCTGATATCATTGCTAGTTGAAAAATATGAATATTTTTTTGATAATTATGTTTCTATAATTTATAATATATGTATTTAATTTTATAAAATAATATTTAAAATTAATTTCGATTGATTGTTAATTGATATTTTAAGAAAATTGTGAATAAAATATATCACTGTTCGTTTTAGTACTATGTAAATTCACTTTAAAGTAAATGAAATGATTATCTTAATATCTGAAGATTTTATAACATTCAATATTATTATTTAACTCGTTCGCTACCAGCGTCACACATATGTGACGACCCGATTTTCTTACCTCAACCCAGCATCACAAATATGTGACGGATGATCATTATCAGTTTATGATAACTGTTTGTATCAAATTGTGCTGCAAACAGATGAATTATGTTAAAAACAATAAAATAGATACAGAATGTTATTGGTCTGCCGATAATTACATTTTTTTTACAATCTGGGCGTCACGAATATGTATATATACAAATATGTTTGAAAGAATAAAAAATATTGGTTAATAAATTCGGGTTATGTTTTTAAAACTATGTTTACAAACTTGTTAAATTTTATTATGTAAAAATAACTAAATAATCATACAAATAATAGTAAATTAAATCCACGTGGTATTTAAAAATTTAAGAATATAAGATTATTAGGATGTATGCCAATATTCAGTATATAGTGCAAAATTGAGGTTATTGGCACGTATTCCAATATACAGTATATAGTGTTTTTATTTTTATAACATTATGTATATACATTAATTTTAAATGGATTTATACCACTTTCATTAATAACAAATTGAGCCGTTTGTTTTTGATAGTGCACTAACTCCATTTATTCATACATTGAGATATAATATTTAAAAGGTTTGCGTCTCAATTACCAAAAATCGACTTTGGAATATTTTTAATTGTATTATATAAAAATTTATAAATAAACAATTATTGTTTATTTATACATTTTCCAAAAAAATTATAAATAAACAATTATTTATTTATAAATTTTCCAAAAAATTTTTCAAGAAGGTATGGTAAAAAAATTATCCTAAAAAATATTATTATAAAATTTACTACAGAATTTACCATACTTATCAAATGACTTTCGTATATGTGACGCGTGGTCTGCAAAAAGAATTTACTATCTACAGCCCAGTGTCACATATGTGTGTCGGTTTGTAAAATTGCTAATTTCACTCATTTAGAACGTTATAAATACATCGCACAAAAATTAATGACAATTTGGTATCAAATAATAAAACGTCTGAGCTGTGGTGATGGTTTTTCTCCTGAAGCCTTGGTAGCGAACGAGTTAATTTATTTTTTAATTTCAATAACCAAGTCATCGTAAGAGCACAACGTTATGAACTTTATATATGAAATAAAATATGATTTTATAATACAACATTTAAATAATGATAAGATTGATATCGAAATGCGAATTATCGAATAAAGTGAACAAAAAACGATTATTGTACATAAAGAGAATATTTTGGTGTTAGGGTGAGTAATCAATTTGTTTTATATATCAACTATTTTATATACACTTATTTTAATATTATTATGATCATTAAGTAAGAATAATGTGAATTTTAAAATGTAAGGTTAGATGTAGAGTAAAAATAAATTATATTTTTTGTATTAATTTTATTCTTATTCAATTTTCATTTAATATATCACTTTAAAATCGTGAATAGTTTATTAACAATAATAAATTTTTAAAAATGTAATATTTTAGTAACATGTATTCATGTAAACATTAAATGTATTCCTGTGATTTTGTAATCAGGGCTGTTTTTTAAAAAATTAATCATACGTACACACACATATATCTATCTATCTATATCCATATATATATATATATATATATATATATATATATATATATATATATATATATATATAAATAATTTATTCAAGTGACAAATGCCCAAAAAAATTACAAGGCTGAGTTATATGACAATCTTCAATATATGAGTAGTTTCAAATTTCATGCTGCCTTTTTTAAATGTATGTATCTATATATATATATATATATATATATATATATATATATATATATATATATATATATATATAATGTTTACATATAAATATCATTTTTAAAAAAATATTATTAGAACAGATTTCCCTAAAAATCTAGATACATATATTTTTGAAAATAATATTTTTTTATTTATTCAAGTGGAATTATTTTAAATATTTATTTTCTGTTACTCAGAGGATTTTTTATTTTTAATTAGAAATTCGTTCAAGTTTACTTTTTTCAAAACTGAGACGTTATAATTATGTTATTTGTATTTTGTTGTATATAATATATTCTACATAAAGATAAGTGACTCTAAGATATTTTATTTAAAAATGTTAAATACAACGAAGATACTCACAAGAATGAAAATAAATGATAGTAATTATTAAACACCGATGAATTTTTATCACAAACACCACAATATTTTATAAAATGTTCAATAATCACTTATTGCTCACTTTTTTTGTTTATACCAATAATCGGTTAATGTGCATTTCGATGGCGATGCAATCATCGTCAGAGCCTTTTTGCTATTAAAGTGATAATAATTGTATTAAAATTCAAATATCCTGTCTTATGTTCCAAATTATGTTTTATACGACAATTTTGCTGCAATTTTTAAGAGTATATTTTTTATTATTATTATTGCATTTTAATAATTCTAATTCTATACTATCATCTTTTATTCTTATATCTATTATTATTACTCAATTTGATATTAAAGCTTTTTTTAATTTTAATAACAAATCTATTTATTTTTACACACACACACACACACACATACACACACATATATATATATATATATATATATTGATAAATATTTCATATAATAGATTGTAATAAATAATAA
Organism: Neoneuromus ignobilis; assembly: GCA_029203775.1. Classification (NCBI taxonomy): domain Eukaryota; kingdom Metazoa; phylum Arthropoda; class Insecta; order Megaloptera; family Corydalidae; genus Neoneuromus; species Neoneuromus ignobilis. The sequence goes on along the minus strand of CP092089.1, from coordinate 1,989,836 downwards.
TATTTTCCGATGGAATTTTTACTTTGTCGAAGGTCTTTTACCGGATAGAGAGGCTTCACTTACTTTACAAAACGTGAGAATTATTCTGACAATAGCGTAGATTACTAATAGGAATACCCATAACTGATAGATTTCAAGGGGAGAGGTCAAATTAAGAAAGATAATCTATTTCTTTCAAATGGAGGTTTATGTTGTTGGCCTGCAATCCATATTTGTAAAACGATTGTATAAAACAAAAATTTCTAAAATAAAGCATTGACAACAACGAAATGTTTTGGACTGATAAGACGATAAACTTGTAATAGAGGAAAATTTTACAAAAGAAAAGAAAGATATAAATAGTATTTTAACTGAATTGCTCAAAATTTTTATTGTATTAACAAGAATAAATAAATATTTTTGATTCTTGATACATGAGATTGAATCTTCGTGTTATTTGAAAATTCATTTCGTAATGTTTATTGTAACAGAAAATTATTAATTTCTTGTAACACATAGTTGTAAATATTTAATAGATTGTCATTTTTATAAAATAATTTCTTTATTTTTTTTAAAAAAAATCGAATTAATCGAAATGTAGAACATTTTCTTTGTTATTTTTCCAATCAGGGGTTTTTGTATTTACGTTAGAATTTAATAATTTTGTAAATAGTTATTTAGAAGAAATAATAAGATAAAATTAAAAATTGATCTTTAAAGGTATTTTATAAAATATTTATATAAAGAAATAAATACATTTTTCAAATTCAAATTGGATTTTTCAAATTTAGTATTTTGAAAGTTTAATGCATTTATTAAATGTATATATATATATATATATGTGTGTGTGTGTGTGTGTATGTGTATGTGTACGAGTTTATGTGTGTATCATGAAAAATTAAATTATATATTCTACAAACTAATCTTATTATGTGTAATATAAGAAATATGTAGTAATTAATTCACTAAAATTAGTCATACACTCAAATGAATTATCATCTTCATCATCATAGGATATCAAAAAGTGTTCAATAATTACTAATTTTTCACTTTGAGTATAATAGTAGTAAAATAATGTGCATTTCGATGGCAAGCTGTCATCATCAGAACATTGTGTTATAACATTTTGACACACATTTCATTATTATTTCTAAACCGTTTCATTTGTAAAGCGTTTTTTTTTCATTTACAAATAATATTTATGTAATGCTTCTTTAATATTCTTTTTAAAATATATTCTTTTAATATTCTATATTAACCCTTATCGGACGTTAGCATTTTGTACTTAACTTTCCACTAGGTAGGAGATATATTTGAGTGCTTATTGTAAGAGAAGAATAACTAAGGTTATTTAATATAAAAATATAGTTTTATGTATAAAAATGTTTATACTTACACTTTAAATGTTTACATTTTAAATGTCTTCGTCATCACTGTCGATTTCAATCCAATCTTCATCACAATCAGGAACAATTTCTCTTTCCACTTCGCTTTTCTCTTCACTTAAATATTGAATAGGGATTGATTTTTTTCCTTGACTGAAATATAACACTTGTATCACTGTTCCTTCATCACAAGAATTACAATCACTTGCCGAATATTCAAAATTTTCACATATTTCACTACAACTATCACTGTTACTTTCCATATTTTTATAGTTTTCTTTATTCATTTTTGGAGGAATAAAATATTATAATATAAGTAAAATAATTGCTAAAATATGATAGAACGTGTTGTCTGCTATCGAGTAAGAATTAAACTATAAAAACATACAATATTTACATTCAGCAATAAGGATGTTGTTATTTGTTCAGTCTTGTCACCTCACACGTGACATACGACTGATAGAGCAAAGTTGTAATGTCACGTCAGAGGTGACATACGACCGATAAGGGTTAACTATAGAACTGAGTTACGTTCTACAGATTAAAAACTGTCGAATAAAATATTCGTTTTTTGATTTTACAATAAAAAAATATTCTATTTACTAAATATTTTATATGATTATGTATTAAAATACAATATATGATTCTATATTATAATTCTTTTACATATATTACACTTAATTTCTATTTATGTATATTTTAGATTCATAACTTACATTCAAATAAAAGTTCTATCTAAAAGTTATAAAAAAAACTGTCTTAAATTTTAAATAAAATCATTGTTACTAAAAAAGTGATGTATTTCGTAGAAACTTTCAATATTTTAAATATAATTCTTGTTGAATTAGAAATCTCTGAAGGTCTAAGTAAAACACAACATACACTTTTATTCATTTACATGTATATATATATATATATATATATATATATATATATATATATATATATGTGTGTGTGTGTGTGTATAAATAAATAAGAAATCATCTAATAAATGTATATAACGTGAATCTAAATCCGTGATATAATAAAAACTGCATAATTTATTAAGAACACAACCTCTCGGAGTGAACCGCGCTGATGCAGACTTTTTTTTAGTCTCCAGAGGACGCTGACTGTCCGGGCTTAGACCTTTTCATTCTTTTCCCGCCATGTATTGCAATGCCGCCATAAAATCGTTTTTCTATTGTCTTTATGCTATGTGGTTGTCGATGTATACATTTTTCATGTATAATTTACCTTTTATATTTAAATTTGTGCGTTTTCAATCTTTTTAAATTGTTGTTAACTTCTATAACTAACTCAAAACGTGCGAGAATCGGTACGATAATTGATCAGTGCATATATATATATATATATATATATATATATATATATATATATATATATATATATATATATATATATATATAGATGATTCAAATAATAATAAAGGGTTATAAAGAATATTAAATGATAGTAGATGTATTTCTAAATTCTTCAGTCTCATCTGGGCTATCCCTTATAACTCAAACAGTATTTTATTGAATAATATTTTATTTAATCCTAAAATACATACTTTTTATATTTACCTAAAAAATGAAACCTCCTCCATTTAAATTCAATACATATATGGTCATCCAAATGTGACGCCTAGATTTGTGTTTTATTAAAAAGAAACATGTGTATAGTTTTTTTTCAATAAAACACAAATCTATGCATCACATTTAGATGGATCTTTATATATATATGCATATGTCAACAAATAAATTATTATAGTTGATAATTGAATGTTTATAAACAAATATTATACTTTTTAATTTAGTACGACTCTATGATTATACATAGCAAAAAATCATATGAATATTTTAGTTAACATCCGTGTTATATTATTTCAAGCTGAATTTAATCCCATCGATCTACAAAACAACAACAATATTAAAACTTTTGTTCATTGTTTTTGACAGCGGAAATAAACTAACAGACAATACATATCTAATTACAATTTTCTACAACATACATGAAATGAAAAACGTTTTTGAGTCTGATATCAAAAAAAAACTGTTACAAAAAAATGTAATCAAAATTGTTGATATTCATTTCAATTTCCGAATATAAAATATAATCTGTTGTATTTAAAATTGAATAAAGATTATTTATGTTCTGTAAAATAGATTGTTAACAAATTACATTTCATTTCGATTACAACTGTATGTGTTATGTGTGGACGATCCTTGATTCGATTTAAATTCATTATGTCTATATTTTATTTATTTCTATTGATATTTTATATGATTTTTCATGAAGACACGCCTTAATCCACGATGAATGAAAGAATGTAAAAAATATATGAAGATTGTCGACTTATATATATATATATATATATATATATATATAATAAATTGGCGCCTTCTATGACCTTCACTGATATAGGATATTACATTGTAAAATCACATTGCGAATATTAATGTATGAATATATGAATTGTATATTATAAAAGAATATTGAAGCATATGTGACTTAAAATTGCATTAAGAATGTTCTTATTGATGTGTAAAATAATTTAACTTTGTTGTACAATATTTAATTAATTTTCAGATTTCCTTACAGAGATTTTAAAATATTTTTTTAAATTTGTTTTCATTTGTATTGAGTGATTTTATTTTTTTTTCTTCATACTTTGAATATATATATATATATATATATATATATATATAAATTATATCTCTCTACCCGTTGTTAAACAAAGGCCTTTTTCAAAATTGTCCTCTTCAACTGATCCAACTCCTCATTTTCTAGTTCATTCAGATAATTTTTCTTATAATAGGTTGTCAAATATCTCCCTTCCGCCTTTTTGTCTTTTGAATTTCGCGGCTATGTACAAAGCGTTACAGAGCTCGTATCGGGCAACACTATACATCATTTGAAAGGTCTTTACATAACCTACAAAACGACGCTATGCATGATTAGTTTGGATACTGCGTTAAAAAGTTATAGACGTGTAAACATGGAGTTCACTAACGCCGAAGTTCGCGCTATTTTGAAGTTTTCCTTCGTTAAAGGCAAATCCGCTAGAGAAACGTTCCGTGAGATTAATAGTGTTTTGGGGGATGGTACTCTATCACTTCGAACCGCGGAGGAATGGTTTCGACGATTCAGAGCCGGTAAAAACGACACCATGGATAAGCCAGCCGACGGAAGACCTGTGACGACGAATACCGATCAAATCATGGAAATCATCGAGTTAGACCGGCATGTGACATCTCGTGACATCGCCCAGGAGATGGCAGTTAGTCACCAAACCATTTTAAACCATCTGCAGAAGGCTGGATACAAAAAAAGCTTGATGTTTGGGTGCCGCATGATTTGACGCAAAAAAACCTTCTGGACCGAATCAACGTCTGCGATATGCTGCTGAAACGGAACGAACTCGACCCATTTTTGAAGCGGATGGTGACTGGCGACGAAAAATGGATCACATACGACAATATTAAGCGAAAACGGTCGTGGTCGAAGGCCGGTGAATCGTCCCAAACAGTGGCCAAGCCGGGATTGACGGCCAGGAAGGTTTTGCTGTGCGTTTGGTGGGATTGCAAAGGAATCATCCACTATGAGCTGCTCCCATATGGCCAGACGCTTAATTCTACCATCTACTGCGAACAACTGGACCGCTTGAAGCAGGCGATCGACCAGAAGCGTCCAGAATTGGCCAAGAGGAAGGGTGTAGTGTTCCACCAGGACAACGCCAGGCCACACACATCTTTGGTGACTCGTCAGAAGCTACGGGAGCTCGGATGGGAGGTTTTATCGCATCCACCATATAGCCCGGACATAGCGCCAAGTGATTACCACCTGTTCCTGTCCATGGCGAACGCCCTTGGTGGTGTAAAGTTGGCCTCAAAAGAGGCTTGTGAAAAGTGGCTGTCCGAGTTCTTCGCAAATAAGGAGGGAGGGTTCTACAAGAGGGGTATTATGAAGTTGCCGTCTAGATGGAACCAGATTATCGAACAAAACGGCGCATATTTGAACTAAATCCGATCACTGTAACACTTTTTATAAAGCATTGAATAAAGAGCAAAAAAGCGGAAGGGAGATACTTGACAACATAATATTTCTGTCCCATCTATCCACGAATCTTTTCATGGATTTTTTATACATCTAGATTCTCAATCAATAATTTTCCTTATTCATCAGTAGTCCACTTTTTTGCTATATGACCAACCCACTTACATTTTAAAATTTTCAATTTTGCTATAACGTCAGTAACTTTTTTATGATTTGTTCATTTCTCTTTATAATTTTTTATTTTATTCCTAATATACATCTTTTCATTTTTCTTCATATTGCCACAAATCGCTGAATTATTCTGGTATTGAAGACCCAATATATATATTTGTGTGCTCTTTGTATCTTTCTTGTATTTTGAGTACTCACTGTTGAGTTACGATCATTTTATTTTATTATAACCAGTTACTATTCTACTAACATTGTATATATATATATATATATATATATATATATATATATATATAGAGAGAGAGAGAGAGAGAGAGAGAGAGAGAGGGAGGAGGGAAGAGAGATTTAGCTAAATTATTATAAACTGATAACTGTTTGAAAATTATATATTGATAAAATTGAAATCAATTAATTTTTATTTTTTATTAAATACATTATCTAATATTTCTTATACAATTCTTTTTCCAAAATAATTGCTTTGATTCTAATGAATGTTTTCTTAATTAAATTTATTTCTATATCTTTCTGAACTACTACTATTGTTTCACAAAATTTTAATGGCTTCTATTATTTCTGTTTTGGTTTTATTACTTTTGATTTACCTTTGCTTTAAGTACGGGCCATATATTTTCGATTAAGTTAATATCCCTGCAATTTGTCAGTTCAAACATCTTTTATTTTCCCCCAAAATTATATATATATATATATATATATATATATATATATTTATGTATTAAAAAAAATAGTATTTGATTTTTTTATCCTTTACTGCAGGAATATCTAATTATTAATAACTATGAATTTAAGAACTTTTTATCCATTTTAAGATAACAATAATAAAATTTATTTATCCCTCTACAAAGAAAATTTCATTTTTTAAACAGATAATATTATTAATCATAAAAAAATAACAGAAAATTAATAAAAATTAAATTAAGACCTTAAAATCTAATATTTGGTCCAATATCCTTTATTGTCCAATATTCTCGTGGCATCGAATCAACTAATTGTTGGCATCTTTCAACAGGAATAGTCTTCCATTGGCCACTCTAAAACATTAATTTTATTATGACTAAACCAATCTTTTGCTATTCTACTTGTATGTTTAGGGTCGTTGTCCTGTTGGTATACGCATTTCAATTGCATGTTCCATCTGGCGTATGGGAACATTATTTCTAATATTTCCACATATTAAATGGTTATGGTATCTTCGATGAAAAATATAGGTCCTGTGGCATTATATGAAAAACAACTTCAAACATTGATTTTCATTCCACTATGTTTTACAGTTTTAACTACGTAATTTGGGTCATATTGACTATTCAGGCCTCTTCTTATAAACTGTCTCTGACCTTTAGATCCAAAAAGTACAATTTTTGTTTTATCTGACTTATATTTTTTTTAATTTTTTTCAAAAAAAATATTTCAGTTTTTTTTTGCACATAATTATATGTATATATATATATATATATATATATATATATATATATATACACATACATACATTAATACACACCTTGTTTATAACCCAATAAAAAGTTATATAGTATTATAGTAATTTTATACATTAAAATTATATTACAAACTTATTATGTTATGTATTTTGATATTTTTATAATTTTGAAATATTGTAAGTGTATGATAACCCAAATGAAACTGAAGAGTTTAGACATATATTTATTTGTTTACTACCATTTAATATCCTTTAGTCTCATTTATGCCACTCTGTACAAATTTCCAGTAAATATTTCATAATAAAAGGTCAATTTCTATAACAGCAATTATTCAATATTTAATGATAAACTTAAGTTTTCTAAAAAATATTTTTTTTAATCTGATTTGTTATTTACAAAATATAGTTCAAAAATGCAATTTATAATTAATGGAATTTTATACAAAAATAATAAAGTTTGGAATATTTTTTGTAATAAAAATTCGAAAAAATGTTTAATAAAAAATTCCATTTTATTAAACTGATAGTTTAATTGAGAAATTAGAAAAAAAATACAAGAAATTCAATAAACTTTGTTACTATTTGTTTTAATACTGCAGAAAATTCACTTTCACACAAATGAATTATGACTTCAACACCAAAAGATATTGAAAAAATGTTTAATAATTATTTATTGTTCTTAACACAGCGTTTTGATGATGACAGCATTGCTATTGAAATGCACATCATCTCATAAATAAAAAAATTAACAATAAATAATTTTTAAAAATATTTTATCACTATCTTGTGGTATTAGGGTGATAATGGATTTGTTTGAAACTTTAAATTTATTAGTTATAATTTTTTTTATTTTCAGTTAACAATTTGTTACAATAAATATACACATTTTATTATCATTTTTAAAAAGTAAATTTATTTACTATGATTATTTTTAATTTACATTGATTAGAAATAGTTTATTGGAGCAAAATAAATACATTTGATCATAAATTATTATTAAAAATATTAATATTCATTTTTATTTCAAAATTTTAATCTTTCAATAATTCAACAGTCATTTTCAGATAAATTATTAAACAGTTTTCAGTAAAATTTTATTTAATAACCAAACTATCTACAACGAACTCTTTTTTACAAAGTTCTATTTTTAAATCACGATGAAATATAAATTTATCGTTATATGCTTCGACCAAATTCAATTAAACTTTATGAAATTAATCGATGTTTTTATTCTTATATAACTATAAAGGTACTTCTCGAACAAATATGTATCCTAAAAACGACAATCGGCTACAGAGAAAACGACTTTTTACCAGGGACATTACTTATCTTCGGTCGTTATCCTCATCAAAATGCCGTTGATGAACTTTATGGAACCTAGACGTGCACTGGTTCTGCGTTTTCTTGTATGTTGTTCGAAACCACTCGACAAAAACTAGCCGCAGTCTACAACATTGCGTTAGCTGTTTCACTGAATAAATGTGTATAGAGTGAAATCTCACTGAACAAAGATATTCTTTTCAAATTAGATCTAAATACAACAAGCGTAAAGGTTTCTCTATTATATATGTTCGTTTTAACTTTGTTCAAGTAATCAGATGGATCGTGGATGATAAATGAAATATTTATTATCACATAAAATATTATATAATGTAAATAATCGAATAGGAAAATAACAAATCAATGTAATTTTTAAATTAAATCATTTTTTAATGTTTATATATATTTGGATAAATTTAATTTGTTCTCAATTCTTATAAAATATTTTTCAAATATCAATTTATTTTTATAGATTTATTATAATAAAAATATAATACATACATATTCGTCCTTTAAACACACATATACTTTTTTTAATAATATTTGATAATAAAAAATATTTTAAAAATAATTTATGATTAATTAATTTAATGTTTATTGAAATTTCCAATTATATAAGTTTTCTATTTAATAAGAATTTTAATTAAAGATTATTTCTTAAAAATTATATTTTTGACATTATTCCAATTTGTATTTTTTCTGTATAAAATTCCATTTAGTTTAATTTTCGTTTTAATTGCAATTTGTAAATTATAAAACAATATTTTAATAATCATGTCATCGTCATCGAAATCCACATTTATTTATTGTTATTACAAACAACAAAGTTGATAATGAATAATTATTGAACATTTTTTGATATCTTGTGGTAGTAAATCATAAATCAGTATATAGAAATATATTTTTAGGAAACATTCGTCGAAGTTTCTTATTCAATACTATAATTACTTTTACTAAAATGGTCTTACATTATGAAATATTAATTACACATTTGTATTTACTGTACTTTCAATATTGGAAAATACATAATATCATAATTTTGTAATCTAATTTAATGAATAAAATTATTATAATACTATATAACAAGAGATATTGCAATAAATTACTAACATGTTTACCATAAAAGCCTATATCAGCCCAATACTGGGCAGAAGCCTCATCAAATATCATTAAATCTTCTTAAATGTTTTTTGCAAAATTCTATCATTGTTTTTTGTTCGTGATTTATTTCATTCAACCCTTATCTGCATTAAACTTCACAATTTCATCTCTCCTTTTTAGATCGAATCTCTTCCTTGTTTTTTTTTATCTCTTGGTCATTATTCCAAAATTATTCTCATTTATCTATTATCTTCTTTTTGGTATGTGCCCTGTTCATGCCCATTTCAACCATTTTATTTGTTCTATATCATTTACTCTTATCTATATTCGAATTTATTTATTTATAGATTTTGTTAGCACGTTTGAAAATTCGTAACATTACTCTTTCCATTTTTAAGTAAGGTCTTAAAACATTTTGCTTCATTTTTGTATTCATTGTCCAAGTTTCTAGCCCCTAAATACAAATAGGTAATACATATTGATTATGTGCTTTCTATTTTAGCCAATTAAAATGTATTTTAGCAATAGTAAATACATACATATCTTCAATATAGTTGAAATACTTTATTAAATATCCTAAAATAATATATTAGAGCAATTAAAATTTAATTTTAAATAATATATAAAAATAAAACTACATTAAAAAGTAATTTTTAACACCCAAAATTGAAGTTTATTGATTTTTGACTTTTTCATAAAAAATATATCGATTTAATAATGTTCTATGAAAAAATGTTGTTTTTCTATTTATTAATAATAATAATAATCTAATAATTTTAATGGTGTCTTATCACAGATGTTATTTCAAACTATATTCTTCTTTTACAATAACAATGTTTTTTTTGTAATGTCATTTATTTTAATTGTCATTTTTAATCATATTTTTTAAATAGTATAAATTTTAGAAAGTGATTTTTAACACCCAAAATTAAAGTTTATCAATTTTGGACTATTTCATAAAAAAATATCGATTTAATAATGTTCTATGAAAAATGTTGTTTTTCTATATAATAATAATAATAATAATTCAATAATTTTAATGGGGTCTTATCACAAATGTTATTTCAAACTATATTATTCTTTTACAATAACAACTTTTTTTATAATATCATTTTTAATCATATTTTTTAAATAGTATAAATTAATTTAATCTTTTATTAAATATAAATAAACATTTTTGTTACAAAATTTTCATTAAGTATCGTCAGTTTTTGGTTTTATTGTGAATTTACTTTTGCAATTGAATCATTCGTTTTAACGTTATAAGATTTTATAAAAGTGTTGTTCACTTTTATATTTATTTACTTATTTATATTATGCACATTTTCATAACCATCCTATCATAATCAGGGTGCTATTTTATTTAATACTTTATAATTTTTATTTAGGCATTAAAAAGTATTAAATAATTTTTTATTTAATATTTTTTAATGCCTTATAATATATTTTATTTTAGAAAGTGATTATTGAACAATTTTATAAAATCATAATGTTATAAATTCGTTTAAATCAATAAAATTATAATATTAGTACGTAGTCTTTTCTATCGATATATATATATATATATATATATATATATATATATATATATATATATATATAATCATCCTTATAAAAATCTATATTAGTCCACTGCTGGACAAAAATTTCATTGTATGTCATTAGATCTTCTTAAATGTTTTCCCAAAATTTTTCTATTGATATCTATATATACATCTCTCTCTCTCTCTCTCCCTCTCTCTCTCTCTCTCTCTATATATATATATATATATATATATATATAACAAATTAATGAAATGTTTAAAATAAATCTTAAGATATATTTTTAAATTAGCTTCAAATCATTATACACATAAATATATTACAATACAAAATAGAGTTTTCCTTATATAGATAATGATATGGTTGTCAAAATGTGTACAACAAATTATTAGAGTTTGTGTTTGTTATTTACAAGATCTTTTAATAAACTTTTGGCATTGAAGATATTTTTTGTTCTGTGTAAATTTTGTTTTAGAAAGTGATATTTATATTCCAATATAATATTTTAACTTTTTTTGACAAAAACTCATTTATTATTCATTTTATTGAGAATTTATTGTCACTTTTAATTGCTTCTAAAAGTTAATAGTTTAATATTTATTGATAATTTATTAACATATATATATATATATATATATATATATATATGTATGTATGTATGTATGTATGTATGTATATGAATTTATATGATGTTGTTCATATCAATAATTCGAATTCTTCAACAGTACGTACATATATAGCTGACAATTGTTTGTTCCCATGAATCTCAGCCAATGTTCAAGAATCGATGACAATGTTGCCTGGTAACAAACTTGTATTTCTACTTTAAGGGAATGGAATTAAAATAAGTCAATGTCGGTTGCAATTTTATTCAGTAACTACTGTAATCAAGGATAAAAAATGTACTTTTTGAAGTGGTATCTGTCTATTGAATTTCAATTAATATCAACATTATATATATAAAAAAAATATTACATTTATATATAAATATATATATATACATATATATATATATATATATATATATATATATATATATATATATATATATTATGATTTACTAGTTTTTGATTATGTCTTATATATTTTCTTATATTTTTTATTTTACTCAAAGCATCAATTATTAATGGTCTTCTATTTTTTTTTTATAAAAGAAAGAGTATATTATTTTCCAATAATATAAGTGTTTAATTTGAATCATATATTTACAAAAACTATTCCATATTAATTTCACTTATTAGAATTTTTTAAATACATTGAAATGAAATATGATAATAGGAAGTTATATTATTTTAAATATCTCAGTAATCTCTCTCTCTCTCTCTCTCTCTCTATATATATATATATATATATATATATGTAAACCCCGAATAAAAAAATCTTCACCAATCCGCCTGGTCAGAGTGATGAATATCACCAAATACCAGGAATGGTAGAATTTATTGAGGCTTTCGTCCAGTGGTGAATTGATTTGGGCTTACTGATGATATATATATATATATATATGATGGTTGAAATAAAATTGAAGATAATAAATAATAATAAAAAAGTAAATGTGTGTCTAAAACTTTTAGCATCATTTGAGTCACCCTATACATATCATATATATGTATGTATATATATATATATATATATATATATATATATATATATATATATATACGAGGGTCGTTTGATAAGTATGGTACATTTATTTATTGTTTAATTTAATAAATTAATTAATTTAATTAAATTTATCAATGTAGTTTTTCTTACTTTTTTTACCATACTTATCAAACGACTCTCGTATGTATGTATATATATATATATATATATATATATATATATATATATATATATATATATATATATATATATATATATATATATATATATATATATATATATATATATATATATATATATATATATATATATATATATATATATATATATATATATATATATATATATATATATATATATATATATATATATATATATATATATATATATATATATATATATATATATATATATATATATATATATATATATATATATATATGTATATATATATATATATATATATATATATATATATATATATATATATATATATATATATATATATATATATATATATATATATATATATATATATATATATATATATATATATATATATATATATATATATATGTATATATATATATATATAAATATAATCGGCATTATATTGACTATACAGCCTTATTAACTAGCAGCAGAAATAAACATTTCAGTTTAAATCCTATAGTTATAAACAAGAGCCAGATACCCTCTGATTTTAGATAAAAATTGATAAAACTAACATAATGATTATTAATAGATAAAAAAAAAATAACAACTATTCATAGGTTCAAAATCTTTAATATATAAGTCTACTTGGGATCGCCAGTCAGTACTGTCATAACAGAATTACAAAACCAGTGAAGATGTATGCCCTAGCCAAGATATCAGTGAGGAATTAACTATACTCTGGAAGACTCAACATATTTCTAAAATTGTAAAAAAGGGACCGGTAATCTGTATTATGTTCCCCATACTCATGTATTTATGTAAGTCCTGGTCAATTAAACAAAAAGAAAGAAGAAAATTGGATATCACAGAAATGTTCTGTTGGAAAAGAATATTGTGAATCCTGTGGATAGCTGAACAAACATTTATAGGGTAATCCAAATAAGACTGAAAGCTAGTAATAGATAGTAAACGATTTATATTTAAACCTTTTATTAATCTCATTTGTCCCTTCTTATAGATATAAAAAAATCGAAAATAGGCTCTTAAGCATGATCCAACTTAGGCTGCTTCACAGTATTTTAGTCACAAGTTGTATCTTTATACAACTTGTGTACTTTCTATTTTATCCAACTCTTTAGTTGGATAATATAGAAAGATTAATTATCCAAGAGAAAGTGGAAATGCAGATATCACAAGGAGGGCCTCCAATTTTTTGAATAGATCAAATGACCCATATAATAGAAAATTCAGTACACAGTCTGGTAATATGCGTTATTGACAGAGAAAACTGGAAAAGGACTATCAATAAAGTCACAATGACTCTTATGTTCCTTATTGAAAATTAGGATTGAAGAGAAAGATTTCATTATCATCATTAAAAATTTATATAGGCCCATTGCTGAACAAAATACACACACACACACAGGTGGCTCAAAAGAAACTGAAAAGTTTAGACATATATTTACTTGTTTACTATCATTTATTGTCCTTTTATTATATTTTTTAGGCCATCTTATATATAATTTCTCTCTCTCTTTCTTTCTCTCTCTCTCTCTCTATATATATATATATATATATATATATATATATATATATATATATATATATATATATATATATATATATATATATAAAATACACACATCTTAGAATTTTAATTTATTAGTTAAATGTTTTAAAATTGTTGTTTAAAACAATTTAATTAAATTAATTAAAACAGTAAAAAATTATCATGATTACTCTTTAAAGAAATATAATTGTACTTATAAATGTTACTTGCTTTTTAAAAGAAAAATATAAACACATGTATGTATACTTTTTAAATGTTTAGATTAAGGTTTAGAGTTGTGCTCTGATATTGTAATTTAAAATGAGAACAGTATTGTTGTAATCTGTTTTTAAGTCGAATTTGTGTTAAACCAGCTTATAAAAGAAATGTTCCGACTGGTAATCGATATTAATATTACTTTTACATACTAGATGACACTACACAACCGCAACATTTCACTCTAGTTCCAAAATGGTCAATGCTATATTCTGTCGAGAGAGATAAAATCATTGCCTCGAATAGAACCGACAAAACTGCGCACATAAACATCGAATGGGCACGGTTTGAAATTTTACATACACCTAAAGGAGTATTGTTTGATCAGTTGTGCTACAGACATTGCGGTTGGTGGTTGTGTACGTGATTTACACAATTTCTGAAAGTGATTTAAGAAAATTGATTAATGAATATGTTGCCAGATCGGTGTTAATTGTTCAAAAACAACTCTAATTCTCGTTGATCATTTTCGCTTCTTGTGTCAGTGTTAATTAAAACTAATTTTCGTGATAGATTCAGCCATGCGGAAATCAGCATTGCAGCCTTAAAATATGTAAAAAAGTATGTTTTTTTCCTCTTATTCCATTACATTTGACCGTAAATTGATTACAAATTATATTTGAATCCATATGTGTAATTAATCAATAAATACATTAAATGTATCCCGTGTACTAATTATATTTTTCTGTGTCACTTGACCGTTTATTGTGCAATTTGCCTTGGGTGATGAACACGCGATTTAAGAGTATCACCGCACCTCTCATTTTTACAAAATTATACTTTCATTTTTATTCTTGTATCTTGAATAGATCTGATTTATATTTCTTGTATTGTTTCCGGTGATTGTTCAATGATTTTAAAAACGGTTTAATAAGTAGACCACACATATTATGAAATAATCGTTTGTGGATGTAAATATTTTTCGCGGATATTACTTTAACGAGTCTGATAATGTTTGTTTTGATTACAATTATGCAAATTATTTATTATTTTTTTAATATATATATATATATATATAAATTATTCAAATCAAACAAAACAGTTTATTTGTAAAACATTTTAAATGAGGACTAAATTAATATGTATAAAAGGTAATTAAATTCAAAGGTTTCAAATTTTCTTACATCAAATTCTCTTTATTTCATAAATATATAATGTAAATGAATTAGACTTGTTAAAATTGTAATAAAAATTAATTATGTAAATGTTATGTAATATTATATACATATATATAAATAATCTTCTCCCAACTGTACATTAATGTTTCTTATTTTACATTACACTGACTAAAAACTATATAAATGCTAATGTTAAGGTTCATATAACTTGTATAAATTTAAATTTACTAAAATTTCACTCAGATATATTATTTATTCACTTTTATTATACAATTCTTTTCCCGTGTGTTTATTTACAAAGAATTTTATTACATAGATGTACTTAAAATGGTATAATTTTGAATAATTGTTGTTCATATAGGTGGTCAAATGAGATTGAAGGATAGTAAATGATATTAAACAAGTAAATGTATATTTAAATTCTTTAGACTCATTTGTGACTCTCTATATAGTAATTTAAATCATTATAATAGCTAATTTATCAATTAATAATATAGAAAATCATTTTTAAAACTTCAGTATTAATATTTTAAATTTTTTATCTTGGCATTAAAAATTAAAGAATTTCTATATTTGTACAATGATTATATAAATTATATTTTTTTTAATAATAATTGAAACTCGTAAATAATAGGACTTTTTCAAAATGTAAAAAGTTATTATATATATATATATATATATATATATATATATATATATATATATATATATATATATATATATATACAGTAAGTCAAAGTGAAACTCATACAGTATTATGTTCAATAAATTTTTGTATATAAATTTTTAAATAAAAAAAATCCTTTTATATTTGACTTAAATTGTTTATTAAGGATATTTTTATCATATAAAAATAAATAAATCAGAAAATAATACTTAAAGACCAAAAAAAGTACGAATTTTGAAAAATCATTCAAAAACACATCAAAATGAAACTCATACAACTAACAAATTATTTATTAAATTAAAATTTACAATCGATTAAATTATTTTAGTACTTAGTAGAGTAGCCTCTATTAATTTTTATAGCCTTTAAACGATTCGGGATGGATTTAACTAATTTTTCACAATAAGCTAGATCAATTTTTTCCCATTCTTCTAATAACTTTTTTAAATAATTTTTATTACTAATAGTGTGTGTTCTAATGGCAACTTCTAAGTGATTCCATAGATTTTCAATACACTTATATCAGGTGATTATGGTAGTGTTTCCAGTACTTTGGGGCAGTTATATAACAACCAATTACGTGTTTTATAAGCTTTGTGTTTGAGGTCGTTGTCCTGATAAAAATTAGATGTTTGTAAAATCCTAAGTTTTTGAGCATTGACTTTCAAATTTTTTCTTAATAGATCAATATAAACATTTTGATTCATAATGCCATCTATAAAATTAAATTTCTAACCCCTCTCGCAGACGTACACCCTCATACCATAACATGTCCGCTCCCATGTTTGACTGTAGGACGTAAGTGTTTTAAAAACATTTCTGTATTTGATTTCTGCCATCCTTTAATACCATTAATTCTTCCATTGGATTCAAATAAATTATATTTGCTTTCGTCCGTAAACAAAACATCTAATGCTCGATATGGTCATTAAAAATCTTGCGGAGACTCTTTCTGACTTTGTTGTCAACATTTTGGCCGTTTTTAAATCTTTTTATTACAGATTACATTGTAGCGTGGCTTTTATTAACTATTTTCCCAATTTCCCGCAGGGTTTTTCCATTTTTGTAATGAAAAATCATTAGTTTTCGCTCGTCCGTCGATGATTGTCCCCTTTATCTACTCAAAGTGAAAATCCAACTTATATTTTTTACAAAATGATTATAAACGACTTAACAATAGGTTTTTTTTATAACCAAAATGATCAAACACATATTTGAAGAGTAACTATCTTAACACAGTAGTTTTCAAGCGAGAATAATTCGTTGTATGAGTTTCATTTTGATGTTTTTTTTGTCCATTTTTCAGAAATGGTTACTTTTTCTGGAGTAGAAGTACTGATTTACGATTGAAATTTTCAAATATAATAAAAATAACCCTAATAAAGAACTTAACCAAGAGAAATAAAGAAAATTGTTATTATAATTAAATATGTGTATAAAATTATTTGAAACATAACTCTGTATGAGTTTCATTTTGAGTCACTGTGTATATATATATATATATATATATATATATATATATATATATATATATATATATATATATATATATATATATATATATATATATATATATATATATATATATATATATATATATATATATATATATATGTATATATATATATATATATATATATATATATATATATATATATATGTATATATATATATATATATATATATATATATATATTTTTATATATATATATATATATATATATATATATATATATTAGGTTGGAAAATATCTCCCTTCCGCCTTCTGGTCTTTTTAATTTCGCAGCTATGTAAAAAAAAAAAAAAAAAGCGGAAGGGAGATACTTGCCAACCTAATATATATACATATATATATATATATATATATATATATATATATATATATATATATATATATATATATGAATTATTTTAATGTAAGATATTTCTTGTTTGTAATGATATATTTTTAAATGGCGGTATTATTCTTTGACTAATTAAGTTTTTAATTAATTAGGTTTTATTAAAAGTAATTACTACTGTTGAAGATGATGAATATAATAGTTCAGATTAAAACTGTTGAAATTGTAGAAATGTATTGTTTTTTTTTATTCTTGTTCTTTATAATTGTATGTATAGATATATATTTTCCAAATGTTATTATTAAAAAATGAACATCAATTCTATTTATTTTTAAATTGATGCAGATTCACTTTCACATAAGTGAACTATCACCTCAATGTCATTAAATATTATGAGAATGTTCAGTAATTATTTATCATTTACTTTATTTGTATATAAACTGATGTGTATTATTTTAATGGTCATGCTTTTGCCGATAATGGCATTTCCATCAAAATATATATCAGCTTATAAACGAACAAAGTGAACAATAAATAATTATTGAACCCAATATCTTGTTGGTGTTGGGATGATAATAAACGGCAATAATAAGGATAATGTTTCAGTTTAAAATATGCAAATGACTGTATAAATTTCTCACAGTATAATAGGAAATTGGTTTCTGATATAGGAAATCTAAAAGTTTCGTATCAGACAATTAACGGAATTATTTCAACCTTCAATAAATTATTGAAATCAAGTTTGACCTATTGTCCTTCATAAATTAAAAAAAAAACTATTTTGAAATATGAAATAGGTTAATAAATTTATGATCAGAGTTAATAAGAACTATATTTTTTTTAAAAAAATGTTATTATTTCAGAATTTAATAAAAGAGAATAATATTTTTTGAACGTACTTTTTTAATTATATATTATTAATGTAATTAATAATTTTTTAAATGTAATATAAATAATATACATAATGTTTTTAAGCGTGATTGAACTTTAAATTGAATTCCTATCGAAAGTTCTATTTAATTTAAAAAACACCATTATCATATATATATATATATATATATATATATATATATATATATATATATATATATATATATATATATAGGGTCATCCAAATGTAACGCCTAGATTTGTGTTTTATTAAAAAAAACATTTGTATAGTTTCTTTTTAATAAAACATAAATCTAGGCGTCAAATGTGGATGACCCTATACACACACACACACATTATATATATATATATATATATATATATATATATATATATATATATAAATGGTGTTTTTTTAGGTTAAATATGTAATATTCTTTATATACGAAAAAATATAATAATTGTCAAACCATTATATCTCTCTAAAACGTTGTCATTTTATTTAAAAAACATGTTCGTATCGTATCTTTAAATAATTGACAAGTATTGATAATTCAATTCTATTGAATGATTTTGCTAACATTTCTAACTACCTAGATATAACCTAGATACAACATTTTTTTCTAAACAAACACAGCAATAATATTACATGTAGTTATTGATGCACACGACACAAATTTGTCGCTGCATAATGACTATCATCAGATCGTCTGCAAAAGAAATTTTGTGCTCGACTAATTTGAAAAACAAACATCATATAAATTACTATCACTGTTGACTAGAAATGCAAATTGAGTCTCCATGTTTTTTTATCTAGCTTTGTATAGAAGAGACAGTTATTTTTTTTTATATATTTTTTTAAAATTGTATTACTATTGTATATTCTTATTTTAAAAGCAAATTTTATATACGTATATATATATATATATATATATATATATATATATATATATATATATATATACATATACATATACATACAGTGAGTCAAAGTGAAACTCATACAGAGTTATGTTTCCGATAATTTTACAATTATATTTTAATATAATAACAATTTTCTTTATTTCTTTTGCTTAAGTTCTTTATTAGAGTTATTTTTATTATATTTGAAAATTATAATTGTAAATTAATACTTCTACTCCAGAAAAAGTAACCATTTCTGAAAAATAAACAAAAAATACATCAAAATGAAACTCATACAACGAATTATTCTCGCTTGAAAACTACTGTGATAAGAAAGTATACTCTTCAAATATGTGTTCGGTTACTTTGGTTGCAAAAATAAAAAACTGTAGTTAAGTCGTTTGTAGTCATTTTGTAAAAAATATAAGTTGGATTTTCACTTTGAGTAGACAAAGAAGACAATCATCGACGAACGAGCGAAAACTAATGATTTTTCATTACAAAAATGGAAAAATAGTTAATAGAAGCCACACTACAATACAATCTCTAATAAAAAGATTTAAAACGGCCAAAATGTTGACAATAAAGTCAGAAAGGATCTTCGCAAGATTTTTAATGACCATGACGAGCATTGGATTCTACGAAAAATTAAAGAAAATTCGAAAATTAGCGCACCAAAATTGACTTTAGAAGTTGAAAAGTATCTAAATAAAAAATCAAGCCCCCAAAAAATTCGTAATATACTAAATAAAAATGAGTTTCATGCTCGTATTGCCAGGAAGAAACCTTTCATAAATCTAGCTAATCGTATCAAAAGGTTAAGCTTCATTTAGGAACATATTAATAAGAGTTTTTATTATTGAAAAGATGTTTTGTTTACGGACGAAAGCAAATATAATTTATTTGGATCCAATGGGAAAAATAATGTATGGCAGAAACCAAATACAGAAATGTCTTTAAAACACTTACGTCCTACAGTCATACATGGGAGCGGTATTGTTATGGTATGGGGGTGTATGTCTGCGAGAGAGGTTAAAAATTCAATTTTATAGATAGCATTATAAATAAAAATGTTTATATTGATCTATTAAGGAAAAAAATTCAAAGCCAGTGCTCAAAAACTTGTGATTTTACAAACATTTAATTTTTATCAGGACAACGACCCCAAGCACAAAGCTTATAAAACACGTAATTGGTTGTTATATAACTGCCCCAAAGTACTGGAAACACTACTATAATCACCTGATATAAATGTGATTGAAAATCTATGGAATCACTTAGAAGTTGCCATTAGAACACACACTATTAGTAATAAAAATGATTTAAAAAGAGTTATTAGAAGAATGGGGAAACATTTATCTAGCTTATTGTGAAAAATTAGTTAAATCCATCTTGAATCATTTAAAAGCTATAAAAATTAATAAAGGCTACTCTACTAAGTATTAAAATAATTCAATCCATTGTAAATTTTAATGTAATAAATAATTTGTTAGTTGTATGAGTTTCATTTTGATGTGTTTTTAAATTATTTTTCAGAATTCGTACTTTTTTTTGGTCTTTAAATATTATTTTATGATTTATTTATTTTTATATGATAAAAATATCCTTAATAAACAATTTAAGTCGAATATAAAAGGATTTTTTTTTTATTTAAAAATTTATATACAAACATTTATTGAACATAATACTGTATGAGTTTCACTTTGACTCATTGTATAAGATAATTTAGTACAAGAATATACATAGGAAGTGACACAAGTAAAAGAAAGGTTTAAATATATATTTACTTACTATTTAATTTACTATCTTTCAATTTCATTTATGTTTTTTAAATGTAATAGAACTTTAAATTAAATCCCTAACGCAAGTTCTATCTTACCTAAAAAAAAAACATTCTTTATTTGTTGTGTGTGTTTTTATAAGTGAAAATTAAAAAATTGTATTTTGAACAAACAAAAATTCAGTCAACAAAAATATATTTCATTAGAATCAATTTTCTTCCATCAACAGTAATAAAAGATATTTTACAATATCCTGTATTTCTGAATTAATAAATTACTTAAATAAAATATTCATAAACGGTCCCTTAATTTCGTTTATATTTAATTTCCGAGAAACAGCCCCAAGTGGTAACACAGGTAGCGGATCTATTTGTGAAATGTTTGATAATTGCATTAATCCCAATTATGTTAATTTTGATACTGTGGTTTTGTACCATGTGAGGTCAAGCGTTGTCATTCAGCAAATTTAGTTCGTGTCAGTTTATCGATAGTGGTTTTTTGCTAGACAGTTCTTATGTATAAATTAAATTTGTTTTAATTGAATTTTCTGATAGAATTTACCGCTCATTTCAGATAACTACGAAGAATAATAGACGATGATTCTCTTTTCACAATAACTGTGAATTTAAATATTGTTTTAGCATTCTTTTGATGTTTTACCAAGATTCAGTCAATGTTTATTTACTTTAATAAACGTTCTTTGTTATTTATAATCATAATAAATTGACTTTCTTTCAAATTTATCATTCTTGTCCATATATATTTTCGACATAAATTTCTTTAATACTATAACTTTTTTAATATTATTACAGAGTGTTATAAATGACTATAATCGATATTTCTAAGTGTTTTTCTTACGCTTTAACTGTAATTTTTAAATAAACTCATGATTGTTTTTTTATTTAAACAATTTGTCTTACTGAGTATATTTTCAAGTTATTTTTTTTTAAAAAAACATAGATAATTTATCAACAATATTCATTTATAAATTTAAATATTAGTATATTTTTTAACTATTATTGTATGAAAGTAAAAAATATGAAAAGTAAAAAAATCTGTATTACAAATTAATTGAAATTCAAAATACTTTTATAGGTTTTTTATATCTTGAAAGAAAATTATTTATATATATATATATATATATATATATATATATATATATATATATATATATATATATATATATACAAACTCTTTTCCAATTTATGTCAATACAATGCTGAATAAAAGCCTCTTAATTTTTCAATTTCAACAATCTATTATTTACTTTTTTCACAAATTTTCTGTAGAATCTCTCTCTTTCCCCCCGCCCCTCTCACTCTATATATATATCTTATCATACTTAGTAATCTCTCTCTCCCTTTACTTTACATTCTTTGTTTCCAATCAATAATTTCTGTGTCCACTAATTGTCTTCATTTTCAGTATCCCCCACTTATTTTCCCTTCAGATTTTACTTTTTATCTCGCCTATGACTCGTGTTGGTTTTTAAAATTCAATCTATTTTCTCGTTCTATCTATTTTTGTTGTTACTAATAACATTTTTGTATTCTTTTTAGTTACATGAAATATTTGAATTATTCTAGTGATTAGAATTAGTGGAATATATTAATTTAAATACTTTTTTCATCAGATGGAAAAATGGGATATTTGAATTAATTATCATCATTTTAGAATGCCTCTACTATTTTTTTGTCTTCTATTTGTTTACTAATTGTCCAATCCGAATAAAAGTACTTAGGAATTGCTCACATTTCTATTCCTGTTATTTTTTTTTTTGAACTGATAAATGTATTAAACAATATTTGTTGTTTCGTTATTCATTTTGAATCTTATTTCTTAACTGATTTCATCTAATTATTAATTTATCTCTTAATTCATCACCGAATAATTGAAGTTGGTTAATTTTTTTCCTTATTTGTATTTCCTCGTTATTCTCCCATGTGAGAATTTCGACTACTAATTTTAAGATATATATATTTTTTCATGAAACTGTTTCCTTATCTCACTCTCATTTTACTTTTATAATTTCCTGATTATTTCTTCTAATGACATTGAAAATAAATTTATAATTATTTATAAAAATATCTTCATATATAGGGTTTTCCAATAAACGCTTCAGAAGTTTAAATTGAAATAAAACAAAAAGTATTTAATTAATTACTTATTTATTTCTTCAATTTTTAACCATATTCTATGGCATTAATGATTGAATACAATTTTACTTATTTGACACCACGATTTCGCTTGACACTGCATTAATTTAGTCCTATTTTTAATTACTCTTTCACATAATTTTGGTCCAATTTCATGAATTACACATTTAATGTTTATTTTTAATGTTTCTGTTTGTGGTTTATCGGCATAAACCGATGATTTCAGATAACTCCACAGAAAATAATCCAATGGAATATAATAATAGATTCATTAAACTCTTGTTTCAATAAGTTTTTACAATTTATAAGCGTAGTTGAAGTGTTAAGGGGGTATTCTAGTCTAGAATTTCGAAAAGAATCGATATTTTTTGCATATTTTCAAAGTTTAGACCTTTAAGAATATGTCCTTAAGAGGATTTTTCGAAATTCGAATTATTTTCGGAGTTATAGCTATTTTTGTGACGCGCCAACCAATCCGGTCTAAACTCGACTCCAAACTTTAAACGCGTTTTTCTCGAAACTACTTTTTTCGACACGGTTGACGTGATATCTCAAGTTCTAATAGACCGATTTACTTGAAATTTGGTACAGAGCTTCTCAATATAACAGTGATTGCCTCCGCTTAGGATTTTTTGAAAATTTTGTTTTTACTATTTTTAAAAAATTCCGAAAGTTGAAAAAATAGGGCAAAAAATGACTGTTTTTCACACTGCCGCCATTTTGCGAAAAAAATTTTTTTTTTAATTTCCCTAGGCGGGGATATTACTACAACCTTCTTTTTCAATAATTTCAAAAAAATTGTTGTTTGCGATGACCGGAAGGGTTGGAACACGTCAACCAGGAGACACCTTTTTTTTCGAGCCCCCACTTTGCCAGCCTGTACCTTTTTCAATTTTTTTTTAATAATACTTGTTTATAGTCTTAAAATGTCAATAAATAACTGATAAAAAATGAATAGTAAAAATATTTGTTGTTTTTTTTTGTAACGCCCGAAAAAACACCTAAAATTCTTGTGTCTAGACTAGAATACCCCCTTAAACGTTCCATGATAATTTGCTAAACTATACTGAATTGAAATATCAGTGAGCTTAAAAAAAATTCAAACATGGCTGCCACCATCTGTCAAATTTCTAACATTGTTATTAGAAAACCATAGGGTTTTCTAATCTCAATATAGATAGGGTATTTTAATCTCTATATAGATAGAGATTAAAATAAACCATACAAAAATGAGAATAAAAATAATTAAAAAAAATTAAGTTGAAAAGTTAAATTTCATTATAGATTTATTAATGTCATTGTGTTTGTTTGATTTGATTATGTCATTGATTGTTTGACATGAGGGTTTGTAATTAAGTATTGTCAATCCGCTAATAAAATATGGAACATATGTATACTCATACAGATATATATATATATATATAATGTGTGTGTGTGTACGCTTGTGTATAATATAAAATTAATCCCGTTTAATGTAAATTTGATGTTATGGAAACCATGACGGTGGTATTTGGATTGATTTAATCCCAACGTTATTAATTTCAATTATGTTTGGAAACTGCGATGTCTCAAAATAGTAGTACCGCTTGTGATATCTATACAATAAATCACGTTCCCAGATTATTCCGATTGAGAGGTCACGTCGTTGTCAATTGCTAACAGACTCGTAGTGTAAATGCAGTATCACCGGATTCATCTTTGAAGTGTTTTACAAGTAGTAGATTATAGCCAAGGTTGTATTTATTTAGGTTTGTCGGATAGTAGTTTATCCTTTTTTGTTTATTTACTTCCATAATGAAGTAAATGTGATAAATGAAGAATGTTATGTAATATTAATTCGTAGTCGTAGACGTTGTAAATGGAACGATCGTAATATGAATATCGATTTATAAACTCATTTTATTCAATCAGTAGTTATGTACATTTATATTCAATTTATGAATATATATAATGAGAAGTAGAAGATAACAAAGAGTAATATTTCCATGCTGCTAATCTAATTAAAACGTCATCTGTTAAAAGTATTACATATAAAACTTTGATCCTTTTTTCATCCGACTGTTAAATGAAATGATTATAACATTATACAAATTGAAAATTATGTTCAAAAAAAAATAGTCTTATATTCTCATACATACGAACTAAAAATGAAAACTTGTATATAAGAAGAATTTAAAGTAAGAAATATAGTTTTTAATGTGCTTTTTACGCTTTTCTCCCAAATTAAAACTTATTTCATTCTTAAACAACAGTCACGCTTTAAATTTATTTACAAGTTTACTTAGTCGAGTTTATTACGAAACATAATTAAAATTTCTAACAAATCAAGTGTCGAACGAATAAAGTTCGGTAAGTTATATTAATAACTCGAAGAAAAGTTTTTTATATGCAAAAATTTGAATAAAACAGACGATTGAAACATCGAAATACAATTTCAATATACAGTGTATAGAGTTTATTATTTGTAATACATTTAATGTGTGTAATTTGTTAAACTGTTTATCGAATAATAACATTAACATTCGTTTTAAAATTACCGTCGAAATCAAGTGTTTTATTTTTAAATAAAATAAACTCGATACGAATTAATTGCTTTCAGTGAAACGATATAACATGATATGTGAATCAAATATATCACGCATCGCATTCAAGTGAAACGAAATAGAATTTGTACTATTTTTGTTACGCGTCATTTGAGTGTAGGCCTTAACAACATGGCTGTTTTTATACTGATTGTGTTTTGTAAAAATGGGAGATAAAAAAAAGCACTTTAATTTACAGTTTGATTTCGATCGCACGAATTTAAACGTAATTAACGAGCAGAGGTGTATTTTATATATATATATATATATATATATATATATATATATATATGTATGTATGTATGTATGTATGTATGTATGTATGTATGTATGTATGTATGTATGTATGTATGTATGTATGTATGTATGTATGTATGTATGTATGTATGTATGTATGTATGTATGTATGTATGTATGTATGTATGTATGTATGTATGTATGTATGTATGTATGTATGTATGTATGTATGTATGTATGTATGTATGTATGTATGTATGTATGTATGTATGTATGTATGTATGTATGTATGTATGTATGTATGTATGTATGTATGTATATGTATGTATGTATGTATGTATGTATGTATGTATGTATGTATGTATGTATGTATGTATGTATGTATGTATGTATGTATGTATGTATGTATGTATGTATGTATGTATGTATGTATGTATGTATGTATGTATGTATGTATGTATGTATGTATGTATGTATGTATGTATGTATGTATGTATGTATGTATGTATGTATGTATGTATGTATGTATGTATGTATGTATGTATGTATGTATGTATGTATGTATGTATGTATGTATGTATGTATGTATGTATGTATGTATGTATGTATGTATGTATGTATGTATGTATGTATGTATGTATGTATGTATGTATGTATGTATGTATGTATGTATGTATGTATGTATGTATGTATGTATGTATGTATGTATGTATGTATGTATGTATGTATGTATGTATGTATGTATGTATGTATGTATGTATGTATGTATGTATGTATGTATGTATGTATGTATGTATGTATGTATGAATGTATGTATGTATGTGTATGTATGTATGTATGTATGTATGTATGTATGTATGTATGTATGTATGTATGTATGTATGTATGTATGTATGTATGTATGTATGTATGTATGTATGTATGTATGTATGTATGTATGTATGTATGTATGTATGTATGTATGTATGTATGTATGTATGTATGTATGTATGTATGTATGTATGTATGTATGTATGTATGTATGTATGTATGTATGTATGTATGTATGTATGTATGTATGTATGTATGTATGTATGTATGTATGTATGTATGTATGTATGTATGTATGTATGTATGTATGTATGTATGTATGTATGTATGTATGTATGTATGTATGTATGTATGTATGTATGTATGTATGTGTATATAATGAATGTAGTTATCTTCAAATAGTTTTAAAATGACTAGTTCATCTTGTTATGGTTAATAAGATATTATTTTTCATCAAGATATTAGTTTATTCATATTTGAATAAAATGAATTATAGGAGGGTAGTTTGATAAGTCCGTGTAAATTCCGAAAGATGGCACCACTGGTGCATATCGAGGTTATTTTTAATTAGTAGCACCTCTTGGAAGAACACACATCAAGTTTCAGCCATATCGGTCTATTCCTTTGTGTTTGACAATCGTTGGAATCAAGGAAATCGAGTGATTGTCAAATAATGGACGAAAAAGAATTTCGCGTGTTGATTAAACACTACTTCATTAAAGGCAATCCGCAGGACTTTAAGCGTCGTTTCATCACTGTAGATGAAACATGGATACATCACTACACTCCTGAGACCAAAGAGCAGACTAAACAATGGGTTAACAAGGGGGAATCTGCTCCGAAAAAGGCGAAGACAATTCCTTCGGCCGGGAAGGTTATGGCGACTGTCTTTTGGGATTCGCAAGGAATAATCTTTATCGACTATTTGGAAAAGAGTAAAACCATTACAGGTGGATATTATTCATTGTTATTGGATCGTTTGAAAACCGAGTTGCAAGAAAAACGTCCCCGATTAGCCCATAAAAAAGTCCTCTTTCATCACGACAACGCACCAGCTCACACCTCAGCAGTTGTGGCCGCAAAACTAATGGAAATAGGGTTCCAAATCGTTTCACATCCCCCGTTCTCCAGACTTGGCTCCATCGGACTATTATTTGTTCCCTAATATGAAGAAATGGCTCGCGGGAAAAAGATTTTATTCGAACGAGGAGGTGATTGCAGGAACGAATGACTATTTTACAGACTTGGACAAATCCTATTATTTGGAAGGGATCAACAAACTAGAGCAGCGTTGGATGAAGTGTATAAGCCTAAAAGGAGACAATGTTGAAAAATAAAAACGATTTATTCAAAAAAATGAAGCAGTTTTTATTTTTACACGGACTTATCAAACAACCCTCGTATTGGAGATACATACGACACAGTTCGAAGAAGAATAGAATGGCTGTTTATGAATACATCTATATATATATATATATATATATATATATATATATATATATATATATATATATATAATTAATTAACTTTGTATATTTTATAATAAAAAAATTCGAAAAAATCATTGTTCATTGTGATTTTTTTTAATTTATTAGTTATAATTATAAGTTTATTCTGTATATTTACAAATAAAGAAACAAATTGATTTTTTTTTATTCTTATCTATCGGTATCAATTTGCAGATTTATTTATATGATGATTATATATATATATATATATATATATATATATATATATATATATATATATATAATAAATATATATAATCATTATATATATATATATATATGCCAATATATATATATATATATATATATATATATATATATATATATATATATATAAATAAATATATATATATATTCATTATATTTTTCATATTATTAAAATATAAAAATAATCAATAAATATTTTTACTTAATTGAAAATACTAAGTTATTTATATTTTTCAATCTTGAAAAATTAAGTAAAAAAAATAAATAGTGCTCTCTAAAAGATAACAATGATTCTTTAAAACTATTTCAAATAATAATTGTTATTTTATTGGTAATATACAACATGTAATATATGTATGTTAATTTTTAGTAATAAAAACTATAATACTAAATGTAAGTCGAAATGATAACTAGTTTATTGTATAGGACTATCCAAATGTGACGCCTAGATTTATGTTTTATTAAAAAGAAACGTTTTTATAAGGTGATGGTGTATAGGGAAACATGTGTATAGTTTCTTTTCAATAAAATACATCTATGCGTCACATTTGGATAACCCTGTATATTTAAAAATTCGTAAAAAACATAAAATAAATTTATATGCATTCGAGTGTTTAAAAGAATGTATTTTAATTTTTCTACAAAAATTATCATTTCAGATAATCAGACCGATATAATAAACCATAAAATAACAAAAAATTAGATCCTGAGATTTACAATATCAACAGTATAAAAAACTAATCAATCATGTATTACGGGCAACGTCGAAACTTTGCATAATTTTTCGGTGGCGAGAGACAGATTTTCTTTCATGATCAACTTTTCCATACATATTGTCAATCCATGCGCAAAATGTTACTGAATCTTTGAATTGAAAACGCTAAAACTTGTACAAGAGCATCAACGTACATTTCTTTTCTGCATATTTTCACGTTCATTTGTGATGTGTGACGAGAATTTCCAAGGCATCAATAAAAAAAGACGTGAATTTATTCTTGTACATGTTTTCCGGATCATTATTCTTGCAAAGCAAAGCGATTTTAAAGAAAAAAATACAATACTTTATATATATATGTATATATATATATATATATATATGTATGTATGTATGTATGTAAATATAGAAATGAAAATAACATACATGTTAATTATCTTTAAATTTATAAAACTGTATACATAACAATAATATTTTTAGAATGAAATGCAAAACTATATTTAATTATATATTTTAATATTTTTTTTAAAAAAAAACAATTATTGTCTATACAACATCTGTCAATTCTATTAATAAAAAGTAAAAATGTGATACTTTAATTTTATAAAAGCTTTCATATATTTAATCATTCATCTCTTGAATCATGAACAATTTCAATCTGGACTTTCTCTACAACTTTTATCAAACAACGTTTAAGTGAGTCAATAATTGTGTTTTCTATAGACAATTTTCTCTAACGAATCGGCAGTAGGTAGTCAAGAGGATTAAACGTCTAGATTTTCGAAAAGCCAGTATAATGTTCTTATAAAGTCGAGAATTATAATCATCTTCGCGATATCTTAATTTTGTGGACAGGAACAAAGTCCTGTTAAAACAATCAATGTTTACTGAATGAATATATTTTTGATTAAAAAAAAAATTATATAAATTATCAGTCCATATTCAGAAAACAGAATTCGTTATATTATATTACGACACACATCACTAAACTATAATGGTCTACTTCTGTGAACTTTATGTACTTCTGACATTTTGCTTCGAGTCACATGAGTGATCTTTGGTAAAAGCTATAGATATATTTCCATTTGAGATTTGAAAGATGAATACCTAGGTCATTTTAAGGTTTGTGTCTAAGTTGCCAACGGTCATTTTATTTACTTTTTTTAGTATCTCTGGATTATATGTAGAAAATAAATTATTTTGACCGTTTTATATCCTCAGTTTTATTACGTACGTTAAAAGAAAACCCTAACAGAATTGATAACATGACTGGAAATTTACACATACATTTATATATATATATATATATATATTAGTTTTTAGATGTGAAAAATCAATGCTGTAAAAATTCCAAAAATCATAGATTTACATCAAAGTAATAATGGTATATTAAAATAAATAGAATTAATTTCACGAACTACAAATATGAGACTGAAGGGTTTAGACATACATTTACTTGTTGATTATCATTTACTATTCTTTACTATCCTTCGATTTCACTCGAACCACCCTATATAATGAAAGGATGAACCTCAAGCACTTTGAATCAATTATAAAGTATGGAGGCGATCACGTAGTGGTCTAGAGTTGTGTTTAGATAGCTGATGTAGGTAATCTACGTTTCGATAAGGATAATGTCGACAAAATTATAAGCCGAAATATACTCAAGGATAATTTGAAATTCAGTAAATTTTATCAGGATAATGATTTGAAATATTCGTCTTAAATCATGAAACTATGACTTCTTTAAAATTGTCCAAAAGTAATAAAAATTCTATCCAGGACATCAGACTTTAATATAAATAAAAAATTGTGGAAGAAACTCTAGACCTAATTTTGAATTTTTGACTTAACTATGATTTCACAAAAAAAATCTTTAAAAAAAACAATTCGAAAGATAATCACAAACCGAAACTTGCGTTTGAAAAAGTGAGGATGTACTTTCACAATGGGAAAAAAAGCAAGAACTGTCAAAGTGAAATATCAGAGATATCGACTGTCAAATTCAGTACTTAATGAAATCGAACATTTCATATTTAATGACCTTATATTTATTATAGTTTTTATTACATTGAACTATTAAATTTATATACTGTAATAAAATACAAGTTAATATGAAGAAAGAAATATGTTTTATTTATATACAGTGAGTCAAAGTGAAACTCATACAGAGTTATGTTTCCAATAATTTTACACGTATATTTTAATACAATAACAATTTTCTTTTTTTTTTTCTTAATTTCTTTATTAAGGTTATTTTTATTATATTTGAAAATTTCAATCGTAATTTAATACTTTTACTCCAGAAAAAGTAACAATTTCTAAAAAATTAACAAAAAATACATCAAAATAAAACTCACACAATGAATTACTCTCGCTTGAAAACTGCTATGTTAAGAAAGTATTCTTCAAAAATGTGTTTGGTTACTTTGGCTACAAAAAAACCTATTGTTAAGTCATTTGTAATCATTTTGTAAAAAATATAAGTTGAATTTTCACTTTGAGTAGACAAAGGAGACAATCGTCGACGAACGAGCGAATGCTAATGATTTTTCATTACAAAAATGGAAAAACTTTACGGGAAATTGTAGTTAATAAAAGTCACACTACAATGCAATCTGTAATAAAAAGATTTAAAAACGGCCAAAATGTTGACAATAAAGTCAAAAAGAGTCTCCGCAAAATTTTTAATGACCATGACGAGCGTTGGATTCTATGAAAAATTAAAGAAAACTCGAAAATTAGCGCGCCCAAATTGACTTTAGAAGTTAAAAAGTATCTAAATAAAAAAACAAGCCCCCAATCAATTCGTAATATACTAAATAAAAATGGGTTTCATGCTTATATTCCCAGGAAAAACCTTTCATAAATCTAGCTAATCGCAACAAAAGGTTAATCTTCGTTCAGGAACATGTTAATAAGAGTTTTGATTATTGAAAAGATGTTTTGTTTATGGACGAAAGCAAATATAATTTATTTAGATCCAATGGGAGAAATAATGTATAGCAGAAACCAAATACAGAAATGTCTTTAAAACACTTACGTCCTACAGTCAAACATGAGAGCGGTCATGTTATGGTATGGGGATGTATGTCTACGAGAGGGGTTGGAAATTTAATTTTATAGATGGCATTATGAATCAAAATGTTTATATTGATCTATTAAGAAAAAATTTGAAAGCCAGTGCTCAAAAACTTGTGATTTTACAAACATTTAATTTTTATCAGGACAACGATCCCAAGCACAAAACTTATAAAACACGTAGTTGGTTGTTATATAACTGCCCTAAAGTACTGGAAACACCACCATAATCACCTGATATAAATGTGATTGAAAATCTATGGAATCACTTAGAAATTTCCATTAGAACACACACTATTAGTAATAAAAATGTTTTAAAAAAGGGGTGTTAAAAGAATGGAAAAAATGATCTAGCTTATTGTGAAAAATTAGTTAAATCCATTCCGAATCGTTTAAAGGCTATAAAAATTAATAAAAGCTACTCTACTAAGTATTAAAATAATTCAATCCATTGTAAATTTTAATTTAATAAATAATTTGTTAGTTGTATGAGTTTCATTTTGATGTATTTTTTTGTTCATTTTTCAGAAATTGTTACTTTTTCTGGAGTAAAAGTATTAATTTACGATGGAAATTTTCAAATATAATAAAAATAACCTTAATAAAGAAATTAAGTAAAAAAAATAAAGAAAATTGTAATTATATTAAAATATATATGTAAAATTATTGGAAACAACTCTGTATGAGTTTCACTTTTACTCACTGTATATAGTAATATCATTTTTTTATAGATAAAAATATTTTTGATGACTGGTTCATTTTCACTGATACATATTTTCAAACTCATAAAACCACGATTCATACACAAGTCGTGTTTTCAAAAACCAGCAAATAATGTAATATATATATAGTTGGAGATATTATCATACAAACAAGAAAGTACACATTTCATACACGACATACAACCATCAATTTCATTCTCGAATTCCCATACAACACAAATCGAAATTGACATCGTGGGAGGGTAGTACAATATACCAGTTCATATTTTCCACCAGCATCAATGTAATATGAAACGTCGACAACAATTTGTTTCGGCTTCAAAAACGCCACTCACGTCATTAACTGCCAACGTAGTCGACAGTCCGTCTCACCACTTTGTGGATGGCTTGCGATTGTCATTTTAACATAGCTCCAACTCATTCTAGCAAGCATTAAACGACGATCGAATTACCATTAAATTGTTAACAATACTTTTCGTCCTCTTCGTGTAAAACCGAATATACCACCGAACTAACTATTTGAGGTAAAATCATTATTGTCCCTTGTCACTTTATATATATATATATATATATATATATATATATATATATAAACATTTTATGAATGCTTATTTCGAATTGAATCCGCAATTTATTCAAAATACACCCACGACCTACATTGTAATCATTGAAATATTATTTTCTACAAATGTAATTAATGCTTCAAATAGCAATGTAAACAACACAAAACAAATTATCCTTTATTAAGAATAATAAATATTTGCTTTTAAATCTTTTCACTGTGTATTCAAAAGCATCAAAATATGAAAATGGTAACTACTGTTAAAAGAATTAATTATTTTTCCCAATATACGATATTTTCACATTTTTTTAGTACTTTATACATAACAGGCAATTAATTGTGTTCTTATTTTCAATTTGATTAATTATACACTTTTAATAAAAAGCATACCAAATTAATCTCTTTCAAATTACAAAAAGAAATAGAACTAATTAGAACTGCAAATATGACGTTGTAAATTGATATCTCAATAACTATTCTGTAAAATAAAAGCTGTATTTCATAATATTAATAAAATATTATAAACTTTTTTTGTTCGTGTGAAACAATAAGATTATACTTCCAGTAACGACATTTTCTTAAAACGAATTAAAAAAATAATACAGAAAGTAATTGTCATTATTTTGAATTGCAGATTTTGTAAACATGAATGTACTGTTTATTTCATTTCTGTTCGCTTTCGGGTCGTTCTCATAAATTATTACACTAAATTGTCAACGTTGCATATCTGCTTTTTTAATTATTCATGTAAAATTTTAAATACATCTTTTGTCGTTTTTAAATGTGTGTTATGTAATTAAGTAAATATAATTTTATGTAGTATTAGCATAAAATTATGGTAAGATAGAAGAAAATTATTAAATAAATTTGTAAAAAATGTATAAAGAAATATTTTTAAAAATCCATTTTTACTGTCTAAAAAAATGCAAAGATTTATTTTAAATCTTAGACATTTCAATGAATTATTATCTAATTAGAAAATATTATTTAAATCATATATTTTTTGCCACAATATGTATTTTTTATAATAGATAAAACGGAATAAAGTTTTAAATATAATTCGAAAAGAAGAAAAACAAATTTAAACAAATAATTACAATCTTTGAAATTCAGTTATCAAATCTACTCTTCAATGGAAAATATTTGAAAGATTTTAAAAATAAAATTTTGGACAAAAATCCTCAAATTGTAGTAAAATTATACAAATCTGTGAAACAAGTTTGATAATTGATTTTTTAAAATAGGGAAGTATATGCCCAAAATTTGTTACACAATATTAAAAAATCGACATAAAAATAATAAAATCCATTTTTTAATACTAATGTCAATCATTTTATTAACCTATATTGAGATTTGAACTATTTTTATTTGTCCCTTAAAGATCATGCTCAGTCTGAAGGTCGAAAAATTCGATTTTTGAATTTTGACATTTTATATAAAAATATCTGGAGAATATTCTCTGAAAATTTCAAATTAATCAGATTAAAATTAATGGGAGGTATAGGCATATTAGTTTTTTTTACAAATCTTGTATAAACTAGTTTCGAATTTTTAAATGAGTTTTTCTGAAAATCTCATTTTCAAAATCGATACCCAAACTATCTCCAAAACGATTTATTTAAAAAAATTCAGGCTTGAAGTCCTTGAATGAACGATTTTTCAGTTGCATAGTTTTTTTTTATTGACTGAAAACGAGCGATTTTTTCATCGAAAATTGAAACTTTAAATTAGAATATCTGTCATTTTGTTCCAAATTAATATTTCAAAAAACTGACCATTTATTTTATAAAATAAACCTTTATATTTTAATTTCATACTATCCAAAACTGAGCAGCAGTGTTCACTGCAAACGTTATTTTTTAATAGGACCAATGGAAGAATAACCATATCTCTTATTTTTAAATATTTTTTTATTGAAAAAAATATGTAAACTTCTTTTAAATATACGTTTTTAGACACACGAACGTTTGTTGAGAAAAGTGTTATAGTTCCTGAGAAAACAAAGAAAGCACTTATTAAATACTAGATTAAGAAAGCACAGTTACAGCAATACGATTTTCTTTATTACCCCATTCTACTTTTAAATATTCATTAATTTTAAATCTTTTAAGTGCATATAAACTATTAAATTCAATTGAAAATTACAAAGCAGCATTTGGTGGATAAAGTCAAAGTACTTTCATAATTGATACAATCAAAATTGTACAAATGTTTACGAGATTACTGAGTGATATTGAAATATTCTTGTAAATAAATATTAGGAAATAATAACTGTCATAGTTTTTTAAACATATTTAATTCTATAGATTTTGTCTTTTTCGAAAATTTCATTTAATTTCCTGGAACAAATCTGTACTTCGATAAAAAAAATCTTAACACTATTTTAATTATTAAAAGTTATACAAATTTAAAACCCATATTTAATTAGGAAAAAAACCGGTTACACAGACCCGTACCCGTGTGACTACTATCTTTAAACACGGAATAATCCGCATTTATTATCTCATACGCACGAAATAAAACCCAGGAAAATGGCTCACTATGGTGTCGTTAATAAACAAAAGGTTTTCAACCTACAGTAATCGTTCGAAACTTCTAACTTCGTATACTGTTTAATATTATTTTGCGAACGTTATATAATTGTTGCATAAACATCTGGCGAAACTCGACAGCATGAGCCAATTCGCTCGCTTACAAGAGCTTTAATTTGCGTATAAATTTTAAATAAGGTTCAGTTCTATTATGCAAGGTCAGAGAAACATTGTTTTCGTGCAGAACATAAAATTTATTTGAAAATGTAACTTTTATTTAGAATATTTCGTCGAATTTATATGTTATTTATTTGTATTATTCTGTCAAGTATTTACATTTTAAATAGATTCAGTACTCGAACTAAATTTTATTTCACTTTCATTCACATTTCAATACATTTTAATGTCATAACATTTATGTAATTATATTCGATAATAATTAACTGAATCACTGCATATTTTGATTTCATACTTTTTTATTTTATATATCGATTGTCTTTTCACAACATTACATATTTTAGAATAATTAAGAACAGAAAAATGTTGATAGCAAAATAAATGGTTTAAGATGTATTTTTAAAAAAAATAATTTACATAATTATATATATATATATATATATATATATATATATATATATATATACACAAGGGTCGTTTGATAAGTATAATAAAAAACTAAGAAAAACTAAATTGAAAAATTTAATTAAATTAAACAATATTAAAAAATCGACAACTATCTATAAAACAGTAATTAAAAATAATAAAATCCATTTTTTTAAATACTAATGTCAATCGTTTTATTAACCTATATTGAGATTGAAACTATTTTTATTTGTCCCTTAAGAATCATGCTCAGTCCGAAGATCGAAAAATTCGATTATCGAATTTTGACATTTTCTATAAAAATATCTGGAGAATATTCTCCGAAAATTTCAAATTATTCAGATTAAAATTGATGGAGGTATAGGCATATTAGTTTTTTTACAAATCTTGTATAAACTAGTTTTGAATTTTTAATTGAGTTTTTCTGAAAGTCTCATTTTCAAAATCGATGCCCAAACTATCTCCAAAACGATTACATCGATTTATTTCAAAATTTTCAGACTGAAAACGAGCGATTTTTTCATCGAAAATTGAAACTTACCATACTTATCAAACGACCCTCGTATGTATGTATATTTAAAGTTGTTCGAATCCCGGACAGATATATAGAGCAGGCGAGGTTCTTTAGCTGAGGTAAAAATAACCTGCCTCAGGGATAAATCATGAATAAAAAAATCTTCACTAATCCGCCTGGTCAGCATGGAGGGTATGACCAAATATCAGTGAATGGTAACATTTAATAAGGCTTTCCCTCAGTACTGGGTTGATATAGGGTGATATGTATAGGATGTCCCATTAGGAGTGCACAATTTAATTTTTAAATAAAATATCTTTTAAATAAATAATCTTTTTTGAGTGAATGATGTTAAGTGTGCACTCCTGATGGAACAAATATATATATATAAATATATACACGAGGGTCGTTTGATAAGTATGGTAAATTTATTTGTTTAATTTAATTAAATTTTTCAATTTAGTTTTTCTTACTTTTTTACCATACTTATAAAACGACCTTCGTATATACCACACACACATACTGTGATAGACAAAAATGAAGATAACAAATCTTAGGAAAGAAGTGTTGATTTTACATAAATTGAATTAATTTCTTTCTGTAATCGTAATTGACAGTAATTAAAATTACCACTCATTTAAAGAATATAAAAACATTACCAAACTATTTTTATTATATATATATATATATATATATATATATATATATATATATATATATATATAATATCATAATAACAATAATCATTGTACTTAATTTTTAAAATTATATACGAGGTCAGACAATTAAGTAATGCGACAAAATTCAAAAATCGAGTATATTTAAAAATTAAGGTACATCGCTGCGATCCCCTTCAAAGTAGTCCCCTCCCACATCTATACACTTATTCCAGCGAGTTTTCCAGTTTTCGTAACAATTCTGGAACACTTCTTGTGGGACCTCTCCGAGTACCCTCGTCACAGATTCTTGGATATCTTCAATGGAGTCAAAATGTCGACCTTTGACGAATTTTTTCATATGGGGGAATAGGAAAAAGTCGCAGGGTGACATGTCCGGTGAATAGGGCGGTTGTGGTAACGTTGCGATGCCTTTAGACGCCAAAAACTGAGAGACACTGAACGCACTGTGACAGGGAGCATTGTCGTAATGCAGAACCCAAGTCTTCGCGATCTCTGGACGCACTCTGAGCACCCTTTTTCGTAATTTTTCGAGCACATTGCGGTAGAATACTTGATTTACGGTTTGTCCAGGTGGTACGAACTCTTTGTGAGACCCCTTTGCTGCGCATTCGCGTCGGTTCACACTTGAATTGGCCTTCCGCTCCGCGCCTCGTCTTTGACGCTCTCGCGGCCTTTTTTAAAATCGGCATGCCACCGAAGCACCTGACTACGACTCAGGGCATCACTACCATACACTTTAAGCACTTTTTCTTAAGTTTCTGTCGCGGTTTCGCCGAGTTTTGCACAAAATTTTATCGCGCACCGTTGCTCTAAATTTCTCTGTTCCATTTTCGTGACATGCACTACTCGCGCGTTGTTACAAAACATTAAACAGCTGGCGAAGAAATGATCGTACGAGGGTGGTCAAGGTCTCAATCGAGAGAGTAGGGATCTGCTATTACGGTGGCGGAGTTACAGGTTCGCAGTGTTACCACAGGCCGAGAAAAAAAATCGGTCGCATTACTTAATTGTCTGACCTCGTACAAATATTTAAAATTCAAGAAATAGTTATATATATATATATATATATATATATATATATATATATATATATATATATATATATATATATAAACTAACCTTCATATCAATATATTAACACAATGTAATTTACCGACAAACTGATTTTTAAATTTTTATAAACTAATCATGTACTAACTTCATGAAAATAAAAATGTCTTTGTCTTTATTTGATCATAATTAATACTTTTATACTATTCTATTATGTATTCTTTTAAAAATTACATATTTTGGAACATTCTACACATTTTATACATACAATCATATATATATATATATATATATATATATATATATATATATACACTAAAATATTTCATTGTAAATTATTCTCAGAGTTTTAAAAAATATAACCTTTTCACATTACCCCATTGGTGAAATATACGTCTTTTTATACGAGTATTATACATATTTCCATGAATGATAAAAGTTGAATGTATATTTCAGCTTTTATTTTATTTTATGTCTATATTAATAATGTTTAGGTTTCAGTATGTTCAAAATGAAAAGAAGATTTTTACCGATTCCTATATAACTTCTTAAGTGTTTTTGATATGATATTATGTATTTCTGTTTTATTCAAGTTGCTTTCAACGTAATATTTTGCAAATAAATGCTTCTTTTATTTTTCTTTTGTATATATATATATATATATATATATATATATATATATATATATATATATGAAATGGAAATATAGTCTTTTGTAAGTAATACTTTGAAAGTTGATAAGTATGAAAAATTGAAAAATCATGATCAATTTTGTTTATTTTACTGAAAGTAATTTTATTTTTCAAGCTTTAAGTTTATAAAAATAAAATGTATATATATATATATATATATATATATATATATATATATATATATATATTGTATATATATGAAGTATTTTTGTATTATGAGTATTTATATATATATATATATATTTATATATACAAAAAGTACGTGTATACATATTGTCCTAAATGAGACTGAAAGTGTAAACACACATTTACATATTATTACATCCTTTAGTTTTATTACAGCCACTATATTTATAAATATATTGCATCTAAATTTATTATAGAAGATTGTTATTGAAATTTGTTTAATATTGATTTAACAATTTTAATTTTTTTCATTTCATATATGTTTCTATTTTTTTTGTACCTTTTTAAATCATCTTATATTCAGTTACTTCATTTTCCGTTATTATTATCTTTATATTTGATATTACGTTTATTTTCTTTTTTCTATCATTTTTTTAAATGCACATTTTACATTTTAGTTAATATGTTATTCTAAATTAATATATTTTTCAATAATGTATTTTCAAAACTATTTAAAATCTAAAAATTATATATATATATATATATATATATATATATATATATACGAGGGTCGTTTGATAAGTATGGTAAAAAAGTAAGAAAAGCTAAATTGAAAAATTGTACGCTACCAACGTCACATATATGTGACGACCGGTTTTCTCACCTGAGCCCGGCGTCACAAATATGTGACGAGTGTACATTATCAATTTATGATAACTGTTTGTACCAAATCGTGCCGCAAGCAGATGAGTTATGTTAAAAAACAATAAAATAGATACAGGATGTTATTGGTCTGCCTATAATTACATTTTTAATCATTTAAAACATTATAAATATATTACAAAAAATTAATGACAATTTGGTCAATAAAAAACGTCTGGGCTGTGGTAGCGGTTTTTCTCCTGAGGTCCTGCTAGCGAACGGGTTAAATTAATGAATTAAATTAAACAATAAATAAATTTACCATCCTTATCAAACGACCTTCGTATATATTCACATATATATATATATATATATATATATATATATATATATATATATATATATATATATATATATATAGGGTCTCCCAACAGAGGCGCACAACAAAAAGGAATTTCAAATGAACCATATTTTTGAGTGGATTATGTTAGTTCTTTTTGTGTTGATGAATGTGCGCTCCTGATGGGAATGTCCAAATATCTCCCTTCCGCCTTCTGTTCTTTTTAATTTCGCCGCTATGTACAAAAAAAAAAAAAAAAGCGGAAGGGAGATACTTGCCAACCTAATATATATATATATATATATATATATATATATATATATATATATATATATATATATATATATACATATACACACATAAACATCTATACATATGTGTGTATGTAAAATGGTGAATGATCATTTGTAATAAAATGTATCTTTCATTCTTTACATACGTTCTTTACGTATTTTATTTCTAAATTTTATACACTCAATCCTTAGTAGTTTTCATAATTTTTAATATAATATTTTATTGAATTGTATTCATTCATTATTTTCTACACATAATAGTACATGATTATTTATTTATTTTCTGTTATTAAAAAAAAATTAGAATATTACTATTTTTTTCCATTATGCTTCGTTAGTAATTTTACAAGTTACGATTTTTGAAAAAAAATTATCTTTTAACTGTTGTTTTTATCCCATACTATATTTTTGTTATCAACATCAATGAATTGCTGATAAAAATTATTTTTAATGTTCTTTTGCTAGTTTTTTTTTCTGTTTTTCGTTTATTTTGTATCTTCAACATTTTAATTGTTAATTGAATAATTAAATCTGTTAATACAAATGTAAGTACATAAACAAGTTACAAAAGTCTTGAACATTATTTTTATAAAAGTTTAAAAACTTTCCGTAGAAAGTTACTAAAAGTCTAATTAAATTTTTATTCTATCATTGATATGTTTTTACAACTGAAAGAATTTTTTTCTGTTATTTATTTGACAAGGGAATGAAAATTCCAAATATCCATTTTCCTAGCACAACTCATTGAAATATCTAGATTAATTTGACCGAATGCTGTGCCATTTAGTTTTTTTTTTTAGTTCGGCATTTGTAGGCAGATATTTGGACTATATTTTGCGTGACATCTCTTGAATTACAAAACATAAAGTATGTATGCTAACGCACATTGTGGATACATATGGCGACACGGCTTGTCCTAATGCGGACATAATGCTTTTGCTTCGTGGAATCGGTTTGCTGTTGCCGTTTATAAATTACTGCGGTAGGTTAGTTCGTTTATGTATAACGAATATCTAGGTCGAATGTATCGAACATATTGTATACGCGTACACGCATACACGCATTCGATTATATCTGTCGATACAGTTATCACCTCATTTTCTACATTTATTGAAAATGAAATACATTTGTAAGGCCTTCGTACACTTTTAAAATTCAGTTACCGGAGCAGAATTTCAATCTGAGATCATGAACGACGTATCGACGTGCTAATAAAAAATTTATAGAAACGATAAAAGTACGTTTATAAATTCATAAGCGAGATTTATGTTCTCGTTTATGCAAACACTGTTTAAATAAAAAATCACATTTTTTTTACTAATTTTGTAACTTTCTTATTCATTTTTGTTTAAATTTGTTTATACAGTAATGCTGTTACATCTGCATGTGATTCAACGTTTTATTTATAGCATGTTGTGGATTTGATCTTACAATGAGTTTTTGTTGTGCCAAAGATTTTCACGCAAACCACACAAAACCGATTGTATAATTTCTAATTATTGCAATGAAACTTGATGATGTTAAAATACAATATATGAAATAATAATGAGATATAAAAATATACGAACGTAAATAAAATATGATATTATAATTTTTGTAGATACAAATAATTTCATTGTCCATAAAATACAATTACTTATGTGTAAATGAATAAAAAAAATGATTAATAACATTTACTAAAAAATGACTACCAGGAATTTACATATATCTGTAATAATATTTTATTTTACACGCGAATAATTTTAAATGTAAATTTAAAAGAGTAATTTAAATATTTTTTAATACCTAAATATATTTTAATTTAACACGAATTGACCAATATTTTCAAATATACCTGTTAGAAAAATAAAAAAAAAATGTGTTTATTACATTAACATTTATTTTTCTTCTTAGCATTGACTGTCTTTCAACATCAATTTTTTCTTCATAGTGCCATTTCGATTGAAATAATTTCCAATTTTCTACCCATCTCTTAAATGGTCTTATAGGTGGGTTATCTTTTTCCTATCAACTTATAGTCCTTTATTATCCATTCGTCTGATGTTCTTTCGACATGAACTTCCATTTTTTTACATTTTCATTTATTAAATTTAACTATATTTTGTATGTTACACTGCACATACTTCTTCATTAGATACTCTATCTCATATTATATACCCTGTTATGAATCTAAATTTTCTCATTTTCCACTAGTGATCTCATTTTGCTGGTTTCTGCTTTTCTTTCCATTATATAAGTAATGACAAATTTAATCACATTTCTATTTAACTTTATTATCAATACTCATATATTTATTACTCCAGAATATGTGATATAAACATTCCGA
The DNA here is from genome assembly GCA_029203775.1 of Neoneuromus ignobilis. Lineage (NCBI taxonomy): Eukaryota > Metazoa > Arthropoda > Insecta > Megaloptera > Corydalidae > Neoneuromus > Neoneuromus ignobilis. The sequence goes on along the minus strand of CP092089.1, from coordinate 1,945,701 downwards.
TATTCTTGCTCCTTTGAATGATTGTTTTTGTGAATCTTTGTTAAGATTTCTTTCTCTAGATTTTTCTATACAAAGGTATGTGAAGTTCATAATTTACTAAATAACACCACCTTCTTTTTCTTCTATAAATTTTCTAAATAATAATAATTAATATTTAATTACTAATGTATTTATAAATTATTTGTGTATGATTTTTATTTATTTATAATTAAACAAATACAAATACAAAATTAAATATCTGAAATATTTTATTTATAATTTTAATTAGATTTATTCTGAAAGAATATCTTTGTTATTTTTGTAATAAATTTCGTAACTAAATATTTTTTAAATCAGTTTAATATGGAAATTACATAGATTAAATTTATAAAAATGAGATGATGTCGGAAATTATTAATAGCTTTATAAAAATATCGTGTACATTTATATAAACCAGTCTCTTAATTTAGTTGGGACTTTTTTTATGCGTAAAATTATACCTCTATTTACGCGGGACTTTTTTTACGCGGTCAGATAGATTTCATTTTGTATAATTTTTCATGGAATTTATTATATATCAGAGTGACGCAAATTTCTACTTGAATGTATAAAAGCACGATATAAATATATATATAAAAGCTTTATTGTTTTAAATTACAGTAGTGATTGTGACACCGAATAAAATGTATCTACTCTTGTTTTCTAAAACGTCATTATTTTTTTGTTAAGCTATGTGAAATAAATACGCGTTTCTACAACTTTACTGGCTTTTATTTCCAATATTTTTTCTATTGTACTGACAGACTCAATTTACGCGATTTTCATTCACAGATTCAAATTATGCGATTTCTTTCGCGTAAAACAAATCCACGTGGAACGGATACTCCGTGTAAATTGAGGAACAGGTGTATATTATATATATATATATATATATATATATATATATATATATACACGGGAATACCTCGCATAGTCCGGCTAATCGGTTCCACTGATTAGCCGGACTATTTGAAACCGGACTAATCGAAACATTAACCAAATACAAAAAACGTTAATTAATTCCAAACATTTTTTTCCTGTTTTTCAGTAAATAAAACGAGGGTAATATATTCAAATGTTTCTATGTATCAATAAAACAAAATCAGGGGTTTATACATTCATTTTAAATACATTTTTAATTCATTTTCAAATGGGTTATTGAAATTTAATTATCAAAAAATCGACTTTATTCTAGAGTTGCGAATCGAAAACTAATAGAGAAAGAAAAAAGACCACAAAACTAGAACTGCGCATGCGTTGCGCATAATGTGCATATACAATTTCGCTTTTCTTTTTTATAATGTTTTCATAATAAAGGGGAACACTTGAAAATTTGCGTATGAAAATAATTTTATGTATTAATTTTTTTGGATTTTTTTAAGGAAAACTTTAATAGGATTTTTTCAAGTAAAACAAAATTTTTAGAGAAATTTTTAACCGGACTAATCGAGGTATTACTATATATATATATATATATATATATATATATATATATATATATATATATTCGAAATTATATTAATATTGATATGTTTACACATATCCAAGTTTGTAATGTAATAATTAAAGAACGTGACATAGAATCAATGTGTGTATTCTCTAAAAGCTTTATTATATAAAATTATATTTATTTAAAATTGGCTGCGTACATTGCAGGTAATAATTTTTCAAAATGTCTAAAACGGTAGGGTTGAATTTATTTCTGTGAACAAACCCCGCACAATAAGTAGCCACTTACGAAGTTGATCACGCATACGAAACACATACCCTCGTCACCCTATACCAATACTTATCAATCCTATTTTTTGAATTGTGGGTGAGTAAGGTTGTGTACATACGTACGTACACATACAAACGATATATATATATATATATATATATATATATATATATATATATATATATATGCGTTTGTATGTATAACGTATCGCGTGTTGAATTTTTATGAACACTTACTGAACGAATACTTTGTTTTACAGAGGGGTTCTCAGAGGTCTATTTGCAATTACTGTTTTTGTTATTTAAAATTCAAACAATATCATGCACGTTTTTTAAATATTTCTGTGTTGGTAATATTATTAAAAAAGACATGGTACTCATTTACTTAACGATTATTCATTTTTTATAGAATTGAATAATAAATTAATGAATATGTATCGATTTTAACATTTCTTTTTCGAGAACGAAATAAAATTTCACAGCATTAATTATATATTTCATTAATAAATTATTATGGAATATATTAGGTGTGTGTAAATGTTCTGTTCGTTTTTTATAACATAGATTCCAAGTTAAAAAATAATAATAAATGTAACAGTAGATGGTGTATGTTATGATCTAAAGACTTAGATGAGTGAGTTGTAAATTAGCACTAATTATAGTGAGTTAATATGTCGATTATTAAGGATCATGATAGGCATTATTTACCTTATGAGTTCGATAAAAGCAAAAATGCAATATTTATGAGCTATGGGGTGATAATGTAGTAGACGAAAGCACATATCGATGTTAATTCCAAAAAAGAAATAGAAACTACAAAAATCAACCATTTTCTGAATATCCATCAAAAGTTTTTGAAGAATATTTCATCCAAACTCTCTGAAAGGAATTTATTAGACAAAATAATCAATTGAATTTTTTCTCTTTGGTGTTACAAAGAAGGTTGTTTTTTTTGGAAAGGTTAGTTATGAGAGATGAAAAATGGGTTTTTACATAAATATGAATCGCTAAAGGACTTTATTCCGTGTTGGAGAGATGATTCAATCAACTTCAAGAAGAGGATTGCATCCAAAAAAAGTTTTGTTGAGTTTATGATGGGATATCAAGAGGGGTAATCCACTGGGAGCTGCTTGCACCTAACCAAACGATTGCCAAAAATTGAAAAGACTGAGAGAAAAACTGAAATCTAAGCATCCAGTACTCGTTAATTGTAAAAAAGTTATCTTTCATCATGATAACACAAAATCGCATTCGGTTTTATCCATCTAGAGAAAATTATTGAACTTTAATTGGAAAATTTTAAACCATCCTACGTGCTCTTCAGATATTTCATCCCGGATATTTTTGATCTTTCCAGAATCATTTAGTCGATGAAGTTGAAGAGGTCGAAACTGCATTGCAAGAGTTTTTTTGATTCTAAAACCGAGAGCTTTTACAATAGAGGGATGAAATATCTATCAGAAATAAAACAAGAAATTATAAATAATAATGGCAATAAAAAATAATAATAAATAAGTTTTGTATTAAAAAAAATGTTTTTCTTCTGTTCTAAAAAACAGGTAGAACTTTTGCACACATCTAATATAGGTATTTTTTTAAGCGTGATAGAACTTTAAATTGAATCCCTATCAAAATTCTTATTTAACCTAAAATAAACATGTTTATCGTACTTTTTTATATACACACATATGAGCTGGTTTTTTTGAAAGTGGTATAAGTCCACTTTTTAAAAAAACTAAGTTAACGGTAATTTTAATGAGCTATAGACACCTTCTCTTTATAGTTACAATCACAATTTCAATAGAGTTCTATTTTGATATAAAATAAACAAAAACAGTTTTGCTGTACAATGCTATCGCACAAATATTTCTTTTGAAAGTGGAATAAGTCCATTCCTAATAATTATAATGAAAACAACTTTCTTATTGGAATTATTATTGATTATTGCTACTTCAGTGCATGCTGCTCGTTAGCAGATTATTATGATGCAATAAAGGCTTGCCGAAAAAAAACAGCTTCATTTTGTATGAAATGAAAAGAGAAGACTTTGTCTCAACCAAATCTCTAGAAGAGGCAATATCAAACAGAAAAAAAAAATACGGACGGAGAAATTGTAAACTGGCTTAAAATATGTTGGATGAGGTTCAAAAGGAATGAACCTCACAAAATGTTTTATAAAATTAGTATGGAAGAAAATGCTCCATTTAAAACAATTTTTTTATTTGGAAAAAGGGAAGACCAAAAAACCTCAGAAAAATTAATATGTTACCGCTTTATAAAACTTCAAGGAGCATAACAAGAGAGAAATATAACGATATGATAAGTTTATTACCTTATATACCACCTATTCACCATAAATATTTCAATATGCTAAGTGTAAAAGAAAACTAAGTTTAAAATATCTTTTTTTTATTTAAAGATCTTAACGAAGTAATTTTCATTTTTATATTTTTAATATAACTGAAATAAACTCTTAATAAACTTAGTTATTCGTGTATTTAAATGTCTTCATTTTAACTATTACTTTTTTACATAAAAATCCATTTCAGTAAAGCTTATGTCTATAAAAATATGGACTTAAATTTGCTCTTGTTTTTACTTCTTGTAATATGTTATTTTTGAAAGTAGTATAAGTCCATGTGGAGCTAAAAAATCGTTTATTTTGTAAAATAATGTTAGTAATTATTATTTCATAATAAAATTTAAAAGGTGTATAGTGTAAAAAACATCACTCGAATTGATTAAAGTTGGCCAATATTTTTAAATTAACTCAAATGCAAACCCTTAAATATCTCAATATATGAAAAAATGGACTTATACCACTTTCAAAAAAACCAGCTCATATGTATATATAAAGAGTGTTTTTGAGATTAGGTAGAACTTTAAGCGTGATAGAAATTTAATTTAAATTTCTATCACGCTTTAAAAAACTTTGTATGTATAAAAAATGTTACATTTGTTTCTTGTAATCAGAAAATAAATGAAATAGGCTAAATACAGATTACATTTTTTCATCATAGTTTAATTACATCAATTATTTCGCGATTAACTTTTTTTTGGAAATGTTCCAGTTTCACTGAGCTACTGTTTATATATATATTTATATATATATATATATATATATATATATATATATATATATATCTCGCCAGGAAACATGCTATTATCAGACATACGTATGTTGATAGATGCTTTAGTTTGTTTTGTTTAAATTATCACACGCTGTTAGGCCATCGACAAACTTGCGATGAATAGAAGAATCTAGTGTTATGAATATAAGTTGAAAAGGTACAAGGTACACATGTGTGTCGCCTGTCAACGATCGTATACTTTATCTTGTTCCGTTTGTTGTCATTTCATTATTTTTTTGTTTATTTTTGTATGTGCAGAAAGCTTTTTATTTTTACTTGTTGTAGCAAAAAAGCACTTTCTTATTCAAAACGATACGGAATATGCATACAGATATATTCTTCACACTCTTATTTATATATATATATTTAATAGAAGAGAATTTGCTCTTTTTATTTTAGAAAGTTATGTTATTGACAAGAAAGGTCGTATTAATGTCTTTTTCTTTATTGCAGTTTGTATTATTTTAATAGTAAAATAAAAAATGTAATTAAAATAACTTCTTTAATTTCCCTTTATGTGTTTTACATATAAATATATATGTAAATACATATTTTGTATTTTAAATTATAAAGTACTAAATAATTCACTTAAAATGAATAAGTAAAAATATGTTAATAGTTTAATAGAAATATAATTAATTAAATTTTATTAACATTTAAAATTATCGTTAATAAGTATTTTTGAATACTTATTACCACATTATTATAAATTCCTAGAAAAACCTATTGTTTATATAAAAAAAATACTATTTGATGTGAAAAGTATTTCTCTCCTTCACAAACTATTTCATACATAGAATCCTTTTGTAGATCAGTGTATAAAAAAAGAATCAAATATCAAAAAAATTTATTGAAATACGTTTTTTTTTAAAAAAAAAGAACAGTTTCATTGAAATAATTTTATTTATTCGAATCAAAGAATATTTATTTAGTGCGTAATTCGTTTTATATAAATTGTCGAATATGATTTATTTTATATCGATACTGAATATTGTATGAATAACAAGACATACCCGAACGTTTATTTATATTTCGTGTGAAATCTTTTTAAAAATCGATTTTAATATTTGCACGTAATTTCACTTTTAGGAATTCAAAACGTTCGAATCAAATTGTCTTGAAGTTTTGTGTGGCCTTCTTATATTTGTACGTGAGTCAGTAAACGCTTTAGAACCCTAGTGAAATCAAATTTACCACAAGTAGTTTTATATCAACCTGAAACTCTGATTAGATTTCGAGCTATATCGAGCATACGAAACAGGTACTTTGTATGCTAAGCGTTTTAAATTCTGTGTATTTGTAAATAACGTAATAAAATGGAATACAATTATGATAATTCGTTTATATTATGTAAATATACAACACACACACATATGTATATATCTGTATATTAAAAAACGAAATTTATTTTAAATCTTGCCAACGAAAAATAAACACACAAACACACCTATCAAAATTAGTATTTAACTGGAATGATAATGGAATTACTGTCTGATATAAACAATTGTATTTTGTGCATATTATCAAAATATTTTATGTAAATTGGTGAATTCCTGCGGCTCTGGAATTTATTTTTGTTGTGCATGATGGTATTTTTGTATCAGTGACAATGTTCATTAGTAAATCCAGGTTTTTAAAAAGATTTACTTGGGGAGAAACTGAAAGTTTCATTTTATATGTAATTTTAGAGTTTCTATTTAATTAGTGTTCTCTGCTATTTAAATAAATGTGTATAGACATTAATTTCTACATTCAGCTATACAATTATTCGCAAATTATTTAGAATGTCGAGATCAACGTTTATTTTGCAGACATGTGAACTATATAAATCAGCACAATCACTTTCTAAATGAAAGATATTTTGATATAACATAGGCTTCGTTTCAAACTTATGGCATATTGGTAATTATATATGCTATTTATTAGTTTTTAATCATATTATATATATTTTTACATTTGTGTGAAATAAATACAAAATTTAAATGTGTTAATATGTATAAAGTGGTGTGTTCTTATTTTCATGCACGAATATTATTTTTGCAGCATTGAGACAATGTTGTGAGTAACATTAAGTAACATTTGTTGTTGCTGTCAAAGGCCATTGTCTTTATTTTAATGTATGTTCTTGTATATACATATACACATACGTATAAAAAGATAAATGTATGTGTTGTACATTACTGGATAAGTTAACTGGCTATTATCTCAAGGCTAGGTGATTCACCTGTACTACTATGTCATATGTTCATCATTAGTACGAAAACAGTCTTGTTTATTTTGTAAAAAGATGTTTTTCGTAAACAGATTTTCAAGAACATCTTATATTTTTTTCAAATATTATTTTAGTATATTTTTTTCACATTTAACTCTTTATTTTATACACTTATATAAAAAACATTTTGAATTTATAAAACTCAAAAACAAAAATAAATTTTAAATTAAATAATTATTCTATTAAAGGTATTATATTTTAGATTAACAAGGTAAACGTATATTCAACTTTATTTCTTTAATTAGTAGCAGTAATGTAAAATATACTGAAATATCAGTTTTACGTTGAACAAAAATATTCACTACTTAACTGGTTTTAAAACAAATTAATATTTGCAAAAATTTAATCCAGTATTTGCTTGAATATATTTTCATTTGGTTACTTTTTGTAGACAATTTTATATAGAAAAAAATATTTTTTTTGTTTGTTTTCAAAATAATTTTGAACCATTCTTCTTGAAATATTTTTTTTGAACATGTGATATTTTTTAACACCCTTATTCAATATATTCCACATATACTCAATGGGATTTATACCCAAAGACTATTGTAGTGCTTTTAAGAATTAAGGGGTGTTATATAGAACATGACATTTTGCCAATATAATATTGTCCTACTGAAAATATTCGTTTCTCAAATCCAATTTGTCTTTACTTTTTTTTAAGACTTCCCTTCAAAATATGTATACATTTTTGCTTACCCATCTTATGTCCTATAAATACACGTTCTCAAACTTCAAAAGTTGCTACATAACCATATATCACGACTTTATCACCTCCATGCTTAACGATTGTTTATGATTTTCTCGTCCAACTCTTTATCGGATTTTCACCACGCTAATATTCGGCCATTTGTTTTAAATATAAAATTTACTTTCATCGAAAAGTAAAAAGTTTCTTCAAAATTATTCGTTTACAAAATCATTTTTTTTTCATTTTGTGTAGTTTTATATTATTTTTTCTATCGATATAAATTCAAGATTTGTTTTTTTTACTTTTCCTTTATGACTCAAATTTAAATAATACTTACTTAACAACCGAGTAATATAGAATAAAAAAATATATGATAGGTCCTAATAAAGTAGTCAATGTTGGAGAATTTCATAAAAATGGAAATATTTACTAAACTGCAACTTTGGCAAGTTAAAATTTATTATACAGGTAATCGTGCTTTAACACGGTAAGAACATTTCGGAAACCCTTCTATACAACATTAGAAAACACGATTTTCATTATAGAAAATATATCAGAAAATTATAAAATAGTAAATAATTGCAAAATAATAAGTATTTGTTTCTAGTCTCATATCACACGGTTTCACACAGCATGGTATTTTTTAGGAACCTATCCACAGTGTTATAGGAGGGTTACCTGTATTTCAAAATTTTTGGTTTATTATATGTAAGTGCGAATATTTTTGTCTAACGTAAATGTAATATTTCAGTATATAATATATTATTGCTACTAATTAATGAAGTCGAATTAAATATTTTCTTTACCAAAATTATGTAAAAAGTATGTAGTTATAATAAAATAACTATTTCACAAAAATTTTTTGATTTCTGTAACGAATAATTTTGTACATCAGTGAATATTTTTTCATTTAGTCTAAGAATATCTCAATTTTTTCATGAATTTAATAATTGTTTTACATAATTATTTTTTAATTTATTATCTATAATTAAATTATTAAAATATACGATATGAGTGTTATTTACGTTCATCTAAATTATTGCTACTAATTAATGAAGTCGAATTAAATATTTTTTTTACAAAAATAATGTAAAAAGTATGTAGTTATAATGAAATAACTGTTTTACAAAATTTTTTGATTTTTGCAACGAATCATTTTGTACATCAGTAAATATTTTTTCATGTAGTCTAAGAATATCTCAATTTTTTTTATGAATTTAATAATTGTTTTACATAATTATTTTTTAATTTATTATCTATAATTAAATTATTAAAATATACGATATCGGTATTATTTACGGTCATTTAAATGAGATTTCAGGGTTTACACCTACATTTATTTACTATCATATACTATTCTTTACTATTATTCAGTTTTATTTGGACCACCTTATACATCCTAAAAATACATAAATCTAATTTATATATATATTAAAAATACATTAATAATTTTTATTTAATATCATGTAATTAAGAAAAAGAAAAAAACTAACTACATACGTTTTCTCTTGTTGGAATTTAATTGCAGTAGTATTTTCAGTAATTTCCGGTCAATAACTTTGCACAAGTTGTACGACGTTGCAATGCTTTGTAACGTCAATAAGAACTACCCTATAATCTATGAAGTTTAACATGAAACTTACTACTCTAACGATATATGCCATTACTTCAAACCTTAATTTGAATTTTCTACGCTGAAGATGTGAAGTGTGAATTTTACTGATAATTTAAATCTGAAATTACTCTATTAGTCAAAAGTTTGGAAATTTATCTTGTTTAATAAAAGATGACGAACTATATATATATATATATATATATATATATATACATATGTGTGTGTGAGTATGTACATTATATATTTGACTGAATCTACTTAAAATTCTTAACGATCGTTTCGTTTTTATGTAATACATCTGTAAGTAAATAAAAATACACATGTGATTTATGAAATAGCGAATAAAAGTTTACATACACGTCATATTTTTTAAATATAATGCAAAATATATTTTTTTAACTTTAAACTTATTAAAAAATAATAGAATCCTTTCATCATAATTACATAATAAACTCAAGGACATTTATTTACAAAACACATACACATACTGACTGTAGAAACTAACATAAATTTATGGACATATAAATTCATAAATATCAGATTTTAATATTTTTAATTCCTATTCTGACTCAGTAAAAACCTAATCTTCCTTAATATCGAATTGTTGTTATTTTAAGTGGATTTTTTTAAAATTATTTTCATTTGAAACTTACGTTTGTTTATTTAGTGATAAAGATATTTCCATAAATATTCTATGAAGTTATGGTCTGATATTTAGAATGAAAAATGCTCTTCTTTGAGCCTTTCCACACTAGTCAGCATGCATACAGTATTCACGGCCCATTACCACTCGTCTCACACGTTCTTACTAGAAACTATTTTTTTTAGGTGGTCGAGTTTGGTGATAAGAGTGTATGAAACGTGTGAAAAGGCCCTTTCAGTCCATTATTAAACAGTTTTTTTAAATATTCACAACCAAATTTCCATTGGTTTTTTTAAACACCCCTAAAAATTTCTCACTCAATTTTTTTTCAGATTATTTTTAAAATTACTTAAAAAACAACGATTAACAATATTTTCTATAAATACTAATTTTTACACTAGACATACACAACTCCATAACATCATATTGCTGCCACCATATTTGTCTAGAGATACTAAATTTTCTTTTTTCAGACTTTTCTTATTACCATGCTCAAATATCTTGAACTTTTTCCATCGCCCAAAAAAAAAAACAGAATTCTAGAAGAAATATTATTTTTGCGATTAAGCAAATTTCCTTGTTTCCAAATTAATAAAGTTTTTTCGCTCTGACACATCTGTTAATCTATCGATCGTTATTGGATTAAAATTAGTTCTTGTAATATTTTTAATGCGTTTATAAGTTGCCATATACATTTTTGGATTATATTTTATCTCTGCTAGAATTTTCCTTTTGTTTCTCTTTGATAGAAAGTTAATTATTGTCTGTTTATTTTCCAAGTATTTTAATTTGTATAACTCTTAAAAATGAGTTATGTATAGAGTGTTTTTAAGCATGATAGAACTTTAAATTAAATCCCTATCGAAAATTTTATCATTCTTGAAAAACACCTATAATACTGTGAGTTTACTGACATTTTTTTTGAATTTCACATTGCTTTTATTTTTTTTTAATTTTTCAATCAATTTATTACATGTTATTTCTTTCTTATAGACGTTTTATTAATTTCATTTCTTCTCACTTGTAAATATATTACATACACACATATATTTAACATTTTTAATGAACTAAAACTAAAAATCTGTTTGCTGTAATACATAATTTAACCCTTATCGGACGTTTGCATTCTGTACTTAACTTTCCACTAGGTCGGAGATATATTTGAGTGCTTATTGTAAGAGAAGAGTAACTAAGGTTACTTAATGTAAAAATATAGTATTGTGTATAAAAATATTTATATTTACACTTTAAATGTTTACATTTTATTAAACGTGTAATCTTCAAGCTTAAATGTTATTTATATTTTTTCAATGTGTGATATTTTTGAAACATTTTCCTACACGAAGGAATTGTTTTCTGTCACAAGTTTCGCAGAAGTATATAGTCGTCTTTCTTCCTTCAGGTAACTTCCGATTAGAACATAATTTAATTTCCTCATTGGCATATAAGTCAGTTTGCGTTAAAATTTCTGTTATAAATTCGTCCGCACAATTTTTTTTAAAATAATTTATAGGCTCCTGAACATCTCCGAAGATTTAGCGTCCTATATTTGTAAAAGGAATACTTGAAGTTAAATTGTCTTCATCACCACTGTCGATTTCAATCCAATCTTCATCACAATTAGGATCAATTTCTCTTTCCACTTCTCTTTCCTCTTCACTTAAATATTGAATAGGGATCAATTTTTTTTCCTTGACTGAAATATAACACTTGTATCACTGTTTCTTCATCACAAGAATTAAAATCACTTTCCGAATATTCAAAATTTTCACATATTTCACTACAACTATCACTGTTACTTTTGCTATAGTTTTCTTTATTCATTTTTGGAGGAATAAAATATTATAATAGAATTAAAATAATTGCTGAAATATGACAAAACGTGTTGTCTGCTATCGAGTAAGAATTAAACTGTAAAAACATATAGTGTGTATATTCAGTAATGAGGACGTTGTTACTTGTTCAGTCTTGTCACCTCGCATGTGACATACGACTGATAGAGCAAAGTTGTAATGTCACGTCAGAGGTGACATACGACCGATAAGGGTTAATTTCTTTTACTTCAGTGTTGATTTTTGTAAAATATAATTATTTCATGTTTTTATAAAAATGTTTAGAATAGCTTTAAATATTTCAAAAATTCTTACTTCATTTTTTTAGATGTATATTTTTTTACAAATGTGTATGTACGGTTTGTCAAGTTGTTTATATTTCAATTTTATTTTAAATTTGTATTTCATTATATATCTGAATCATATATTTATATTGCAGGCCATACATATATTATTTTGTCATTATATATATATATATATATATATATATATATATATATATATATATATATATATATATTTGTGTTTATATGATGATGTATATTGAATTTATAATTATTTTTAAATATTTGTCTGATTTATTTCCAGAATCGTTTTCATCTAAATGCATTGCTAGTAGCACTGCAAGAGACGTCGTCGCCATATGCTGCTGCAGGCGACGGGCGTCAGTGGCGGCGCTGCCACTGCTCCAGGAGCGCAAAACTCTGGCCGACCACCAGAAAATGTAGAAACTGCTACATCTAGTGTAGCCACTGCATTACCTGTATTGAGCACGCCAGGCTGGACTGTACATGCAACTCGAGAAGGACGTTTATATTATTGCAAGTAAGTTTCTTGTTCTTAATATATATATCATTATTTGTTTAATGTCTGAAAAATATCGATTTGTTATGAAAATAACTGTTGTATTTATATTATATTACTTTTCTGTTAGTACTTGTGTAATGTAAATTTAATATCATGTTGAAGTTGTTCAGATTTTTTTTTAATCTGAAAATCAATCGAATTTCGATTTTGACTAAAAAAAATAGAAAATAGTGAGAAGCAGGAAAAAGTACTTGTTTTAATTGAAAACATCGATTTTTATATAGAATTAAAATAGAAAAAAAGACAATTTGTCATTTTTTAAAACTATGTAAATAACAAATTTAAAATACAAGTAACAAAAGTCTGCAAGAAAAATAATATTTTACTTATTTATTAAAAATTTCTATATTAAATTTTAAGTAATATGTTTTAAAGACAGAAATAAAACATTTTACTTACTTTATCATAATACTGGATATATATATATATATATATATATATATATGTATGTATGTATGTACATGTATATAATTGTGTGTACATAAGAATTACAAAGGAAATTAATTTTCGAAACCTCATAAATTATATCACTGGACGATTAAATTATTTCCAACACAAACATCAGCATCCAGTTTAAACCCCTTCATCTGTCGTTAATGAAAGGTGTGTTTACATAAAATTTACTGTGGTTGATGTATAAAAGAGTAAGTGAGATGTTAATTCGTTCGAACACACTTTCATCATTTCTGCTCTCTTTTTGGAACGATACATTCTAACGACCAATAGTGGTAACGTTAATATGTAAAATTAAACAAACGTAAACAGAACAAATTCGATTGATCATTAATTGATAATCGAAAACTCAAAATTCCCAATTTAATACAGTTCACTAACTTTGTAATATATTGCCATTTTACTTGGAAAATATACGATTGTTCATTAATCGAAATGTATTTAATTATGCTATTACGAAATTTTGTATATAGTTTTTTAGTTTCTTAGACAAGATTTACATACATACATATATATGATTTTTAAATTAACTTTTTTAAAAAAAACTATTTATTTTGTAATAAAAGATAAGGTTAAAATTCAAGAAAGACTGACATGCTAATTTATATAATCTGTTAATACATCTATGTCCTTATTAGTCCACGTGTAAACATTCGATATTGATTATTGAACAATTTATTGACTTACATACTACACAACTAAATTTTTCAACGCTCTTTATGTAATATTTGTTATTTAAAGCAATTAAATTCCACATGATTCGAAACCAAATATATTTCAAGGATACAATTTGTTCAATTATTTATTTTATATTGTCGATAAGGACTTATTTCTTTTGGAGAATAAAATACGAAATGTACTGCAAATGTATTTACACATAATCCATTATATATATATACAATGTATGTGTGTGTGTGTGTGTGTGTGTGTGTGTGGTATATTTAGAGAGAATAAATGGATAATTTAACTCGGTTATAATGGATTGTAATTAATCTAATTAGACAAATATTATTATAATTAAGTAAATATAAACCAGAATGTGATTTAAAATAATTTTCGTCAGATAGAATGATTACATATTTATATGGATAAAAAATACATTTCCACATAAGAATATAATTGTTCCTTTTGAACTCAACTGGTTCACAAGAATGTAACGTATTCCGATATTAACAATTTTTGTTACAGATATATAAGAAGCAGATATTACAATTTTTCAAATTCGAGAAGAATAACAAAAAAGTTAGTTTATGAATATTACGCTTGAAAAATTTTGTATATATATATATATATATATATATATATATATATATATATATATATATATATATAACGCGTATATATGTTTTTTTAATTTAGCATGTATTTAATGTGATGCTCAAATTTTATATTTACATGATATGTCAGTATGAACATTTAAGTAGAATTTTCTTTTTTTTAATACTGCTCGATTTTATATACAATTTTTACGTTAGTTGCGAATATTTGTAGAAATTTAAGGTTAGATTTTTTTCAGTAGTTAATATAAGGTCATTCCAATGCAACGTCTAGATTTGTGTTATATTAAAAATAATCAAAAGAAACTATACATATGTTTCCGTATACATCAATCTATATATATGTTTATTTTTAATAAAATACCAATCTAAGCGTCACATTTGGATAACTCTATATAGATGATCCAAATGAGATTGAAGAATAATAAAAAATAGTCAATGAGAGTAAACCAAATAATTTATATCTTAACTTTTCAATCTCATTCGGACCATTCTATAGTTATATAGGTTAAAAAAAATAATTTAATAAACTTCTAGAATACATGAACTTTATTAATGTCAACATATTAAAATATTATATACACTGATGTGCATAAGTCATTGCCTTATGAGTAACATGAGCAATTTATTAATATAATTCAATTAAGTCGTTAAATTAAAAAAATACATTTAATTGAAAATACATATAATATTCATTATATTTATTTTCAATTAAATAATTTTTTTCCTAATTATTTAATTAGAAATTGTTATCGCTATATGGGTAACTTGAGCAATTTATTGATATAATTCAATAAAATCGTTAAATTAGAAAAAAAAATTTAATTGAATATAAATATAATGAATATTATATTTATTATCAATTAAATCTTTTTTTTTAATTTAACGACTTTATTGAATTATATTAAATTGTTCATGTTACTCATATGGCGATGATGTATGCTCATCAGTGTATATTAACGTTTAAAATTCCACAGAAATTGTTTGAAATGAAAAAAAATCATTTTAAAAATTTAATTTAAGTTCAACAGGCGTGTTATTTAATTGTTTATATAAAGTACATTATATACAGTTGCTTTTTGCATCCATATGGAGAAGTAAAAGATATAAAATATTTATTAATTTATATTCTTGGAGATGTTTTATACAATTTTTTTATTGCCATATGGTTAGCTTATGAGTCACAAGCTAGACGTCATAATAATTGTTATAAAAAAGATCAAAATCAAACAGGATGTATAACATATATATATATATATATATATATATATATATATATATATATATATATATATATATATATCATTTTGGAATAAATAAATTTTAAATATGTGCATAGAAATTATATGTATGCTTATCAAATATATATTTTTTTATCGATTGTTAAAAGAATATTCAATTAGTATGTACAGTTATTTTTCTTACTGTACTTTTATTCAGTTATGTCTTTATATATATATAAAATAAAAATATTCCTAACGTAATAAACACATTACATAGTTATTTTTAGACTTCCTTTTACATTGAAGAAAGGTAAAAATATAACATGTATTTTAAAAAAGACACACATTTCTGTTTTGAAAAATGAAACTTACTGTTAATTAATTCACAAAAAAGGTCGTTATTTACAGAAATTTAATTGTCGATTCTTAAATTAGTAACTTCTTGTGCATTAAATATCATTTCTTTGTTATAAAAATATTTTTGTATTTCTTTAGCTTTTGTATAGCTTCTATTTTCTATGGTGGTCATATATTTATATATATATATATATATATATATATATATATATATATATATATATATATATATACATACTAAAATAGTAAATGCATTGGCTATACAAATAATAGATCGCCTTATTATTGCTTTCTATGTTGTGAAATAAAAATATGCTTGAAAAATATGAAAATGAAAAAAATTCTTTTACTTAATCGCTTTTGTAATTTGCATGATAATTTAAAGTAAATATTAGAAGTTTGTAGTCAAAGAAAACAATTTTTGCATTCAAATTTATTTTATAGAGGTTTAAGTCGTCCTTTATGATATTTTATAGCAATTTTACATTTAAATAAGAAAAAAAAATTGTCTTAAAATTTTTAATTTTGAAATATTTCTTCGGTTTATAAAATAAATCTTAAGAAATATTCAGTCGATATTTATATTATATATATATATATATATATATATATATATATATATATATATATAAATGATGAAATGGTTCAACAAGTTTGTATATTTTCTGAAAAAATATCAAAAGTCGATTTCAAATCTCCCGTATATTTAGTTCGGATACATCAAAGTTCGTTTACACTTCCTCGATAGCGATTTCGAATGAATATTATTGTTCCAGTGAAGTGAAGCTGCTATGAAGTATTTTTAGAAACATACGGTTTTTTATAGTCTGTCTTAAAAATAAACTTGCGGGTATTGAGAAGGGTTAAGTGCTGAAGGTTCATGTCACGTGCTTGAATATGTACGCATGGAGGCATTTAGCGCCGGAAGACATTAAATGGTCTAGTTGTATAATATTAAGAATACGTTTAGGAAGTTATTATTTTTTTGTCATGAAACTTTGCTTATATACATACATATTTATGTATATATATATATATATATATATATATATATATATATATATATATAAACTCATACACCCATGTATGTATATTTATTATTAGATTAAATTAAGCATTTATTTTAAATATAACTTGAATAATTTATATGTAGATTATTGTATATGTCCTTAGACTTGAAATATTTGATTTAATCCTTGAATTAAAAAAAATAATATCCAATTGAATTTAGGAATACTTTGTTTAAAGTTTAAAATTATATTTATGTATTTATACATTTTTAAGTAACTTGTATCAAAATTTTAATATCATTTTATTATAAAATTCATTTTGAAAAATCACATTATTAATATCAATATTTCTAATTTTATTACTAATATTGTGAATTATTGATAATTGGGATTATCTAACATTCTTTAATTTATTTTATTATTTCTTGAGATCACTGATTATATACGTTTGATTTTTAATATTTACTATTTGACTTTTTTATATTTACATATACTCTTATCATAAGACTAAATAAATTTGAAAATGAATAAAAATAAAATTAATAACAAAAAAGTAATTTAATTGATCTGATATAGACGTTTTGCAAAATTATTTTTTCTTCATAAATTTAAGCAATATTTTTATTGCTTATATCTTTTTCTAAATTGAATTTTTCTTGTAACAAAAAATTATAATTTTTATTTATTATAAAACTTATTTTGAAAAATCACATTATTTATATATAATAATATTTCTAATTTTATTACTAAAATTGTGAATTGTTAAAAATTTTGATTATCTAATATTCTTTTGATTTATTTCATTATTTCTTGAGATCACTGATTATATACGTTTGATTTTTGATATTTATATTTACTATTTGTCTGTTTTATATTCACATATACTCTTATCATAATACTAAAATAAATTTGAAATTAAATAAAAATAAAATTAATAACAATAAAATAATGTTATTGATCTGATATAAACATTTTGCAAAATTATTTTTTCTTCATAAATTTAAGCAATATTTATTGCTTATATCTTTTTCTAAATTGAATTTTTCTTGTAATAAAAAAATATAACTTTTATTTATTATAAAACTTATTTTCAAAGATCACTTTATTTCAGCAGAATAATATTTCTAATTTTATTACTAAAATAGTAAATTGTTAAAAATTTGGTTATTGAATATTCTTTTGATTTATTTCATAAATAACTTGTATCAAAATTTTAATATCATTTTATTATAAAATTTATTTTGATAAATCACATTATTAATACATAATAATATTTTTAATTTTATTACTAATATTGTGAATTATTGAAAATTGGGATTATCTAATATGCTTTTAATTTATTTCATTATTTCTTGAGATCACTGATTATATACGTTTGATTTTTGATATTTACATTTACTATTTGACTTTTTTAAATTTACATATACTCTTATCATAAGATTAAATAAATTTCAAATAAATACAAATAAAATTAATAACAAAAAAGTAATGTTATTGATCTCATATAAACATTTTGTAAAATTATTTTTTCTTTATAAATTTAAGCAATATTTTTATTGCTTAAATAAAAATAATCTTTTTCTAAATTGAATTTTTCTTGTAACAAAAAATTATAATTTAGTGCTCAGACAATAATGACATGGGTTATTTAATGAATAAATGATTATTTTGATTGACCGATTGATTTGTGCTAAATTTTCTACAATATGAAACAATTAATTTTTTAGAATAAATAATGTAGTTAGTTCAGAAAATATTAAAAAAAATAGTATTTAAGATGTTTAGTTCAGTACTGTTTTAACTAGTAAACACATATGATTTTTATCAATCTGATATTTTGACTTAAAGTATATATAAAAATTGTTGAATGTATTAAAACAGATAAACCGTGTAGTACATATCATTTTACAATCTTCAGTCCGCCTCTGTTCCATTCCAGATTATGTTAAGTACCAATTCATTTAATGCCAGAAATTGATACTCCTGTTACAATCCCATATTCTTAAGTGTTGCAATAAATGAAATAAGTAAATAAAACGGCGAACAACAATGAAAACGAAACAAGTTTAAAAAGAGTTGTGACACTCGTTTCTCCGAAATTGGTTAGATTCGTAAAATTGTATCAGGAGTTTGATCACATACACATAATACAGTCAACGACACTTTTAAGTTGTTCTACTCTGTGCAAAGAACTTTATATGTTTCCAAGCAGAACATCTCAACAGGAAGATTTATATCACTCTGAGGTTCAGGATTTAAAACTTAGCGAGGACATTTTAAAGTGTGTTTTCGTTTCATTTTTAATTTAGTATTGTGTACTGAGTTTATGTATTAAAAAAGTTAGGGTTGTGACTTCCGTATTTACGTTTTCCATTTTATATAAGGACAAGAAATTAGATCAAATAAATACTATGTAATATTTTTCTTGTTGATGTTTTTTTAAATTAAGTACATAAATTATATATATATATATATATATATATATATATATATTAAATTTTAATTAAAATAATTTTCATTAATTTTCCAAGAAAATACTGTCTTGTAAAATAATAATATAATTTCAGATAAAAATGTCATTATTTTTAATTTGTGTTATTTATGTTATTATATCTGTATTTATACATTTTTTATTTAGTACTTTACAGTTGCTAATAAATACCTTTATAAAAATTAAATTATATATATATATATATATATATATATATATATATATATATATAGGTAGATAGATATTTGCTAATTAAGTTCCTTGAAATTGTAATTTCTTGAACTGTGAAAATTATTCATTTAAAAATTAATATAATTAATTTGTGTTCTTTTTTGAAAAATAATAAGAGAACAGTTCGTTTGATCATTGTATTCAGATGATTTTAAATTAAATTTCGTTATAATTTTTGTTTTTTGAAGTATTACTTTGTAAAATAAAATATTGTTATAATATTTTTTTCATAATAATTTAATTACTTGCGTTCTAAATATAAATTCAAGTAGTATGATCCAGAGATTTATTCTGAAAAATAATATGCTTATTTTTCTTATAAATTATCATTAATTGTTTTTATTATTTGTATATTTGATTATAAATTAAAATGTATTTTTTAGTATAAAAAAAATTCATACTGAGAGAAATTTAGTTTATTAAAAAAAGATTAGTTTCTAAAAAAAATTTACTTTCATACTAAAAAAATATTTATATTTAGGTAATGATGATAAGGGCTGTAACAGTCTATTTTTTAGAAAAAATAATGTAGTTCAGAAAATTTGAAAATAATTTAGTATTCAAGATTTCAATTTAGTACTATGTTAATTACTTAAAAAATATAATTTTTATCAATCTGATATATTCACTTATATATTAGATCTACTGGAAAGTTCTGTCCAGTTTTGAATTAAAAAAAAAATAAAACATTTTCAACATATTTATTTCTATTTACTGAACAATATAATTTTTCCTTCATTACTAATGACCTCTTCTCAGCATGATGGTAATTTGTGTATTCCATTTTTGTAGAATGACTCATCTTTAAAACTTAATATGATATTATCGAACAGAACTTTCCGGTAGACCTAATATTTTGATTTTATTATAAAAAAAAAAACTTAAAGCAGATTTTAAAATTTAATGAACAAAAAAATTGTTATAAAGAATTATCAAATAACTTATATTTTTATAGTTGATAATAAGTAGAAGATTTTATTTTATATGAAATATAATCAGTAATTATACAATATTTACTTTGATATTTTAAACATTTCAGTCAGTTTGTTAAATATACAAACATACAGTATTGTTTTTCTCTTCTGATTAAACAATATTATATAAATATATATTTTAATTATAATTAAATATTAATGATTTTTTAAACAAACAGAATTAATTTGATTAATAATACATCCGATTATAAATATGACACAATATGAAAAGTCTCTTTAAAAATATTTGTGTAAAAAATTCACATTTTTTTTATTGAATTCAAATTTATTACAAATTGAGTAATATGATTGTATATTTTTTTTTATTTTTCGAAATATATATATATATATATATATATATATACATTTTTAAATATTATAAGTAAACACATGTTAAAAAATTATCTTTACTGTTAGAGAATTTTTAATAGTATAAAAATGTGAAAACGAGCTGATACTTATTTTACGTACAGTGTAGATACACAATATCGATTATATGATAAGTAATATTTTATCCATGTTTTACACGAATATTTAATATGTAATTTATGTTAACATATATAAAATATAATGATATAGTCTAAAAAAAAAACTGCCAAGTGGCATCAATAAATAATGGCCGACGAAGAAAACTCAATAAAAGTGAAAATCTTTCGTGAAATAAATCCGCAGCAGAATAGAATTTCTCTTCCTCTATGACGATCACTTTCTTCTGACCGCTGTTCACAAAAGAAAGTACCATTTGGCCAATGGTGTTCTCGAGTAAACATTGTATCTGGTGACCAATATTTCGTGATGATGTCATTGTTCACAGACGTATAGATGTGTTTGTGTGCGCGTTGGAGCAACGACCACAACTGTTCTTCGCCATTATGAATGTTTTTAAAATTTACTCGTGTCTAGGCATTTATATTAACGTGTTTTTTAATGTGTATTAGAATACTTAAATACACATAAAAGTGTGTGTGTATACCTGCAATATAACTAGTAGAATTTTTTTCCAAATCCCTACATACAAATATATATATCCAAATCAATAAATAAATATATATATATATATATATATATATATATATATATATATGCACATTTTTCATATATTGATTATTATTTTATAAATCGAAATAATAATATAATAAGACATTTTTATTGGTTTAATTAAATATGAGTGTAATTTTGTAAAAATATCATATGAAAATATCTCAAAAACATATTATGTTTTTGAAAATGAGAAGAAAATAAAAATTAACGATATAGTTAAAATCGTTATCATAAATATATATATATATATATATATATATATATATATATATATATATATATATATATATATATATATATGTTATAAATGTCTATTGAATGCGTAGGTATTTTGTCTATGTAAATATCATATCCAAATATCTTGTTAAATGAAAAAGTAATATACTTTGGAAGATTATGAAAAACATTCTTATCACCGGAAATTAAAAGCAGTATTGTATGAACTGAGTTTATTTATTTTTCTGTATTTCTTTGAAATATAACTTGAAAATTTACAGAAAATTTCTTTTAATATCATTTATCGTTTGCAAATATCTCAAAAATGTACATGTAGTAAAAAATATTCTTATCTTTTATCTTTTCATACACATACACACACACACACACACACACACACACACACACATATATATATATATATATATATATATATATATATAATTTTTTTTGTCCACTGCTAGTTGAAATCTTCTCTCAGAATTTTCTACTTTGATCATTCCAATACCTTTTTTTCTAGTCCATTTCAACGAAATTTCTTATGATTATGTTCTACCTATCTAAGGGTCTTTTCCTGAGTCTTTTTATATCTATATTCCCAATCAATAGTCAGTTATCTTTTCTTCTTGCTATATGATAAGCTCATTTCTATTTCAAACTCTTAATTTTTGCTATAATCGTAATTTTTTTCTGATATATATATATATATATATATATATATATATATATATATATATATATATGTGTGTGTGTGTGTGTGTGTGTGTGTAAAAGGAAAAAAATTGTCTCTTTTAACGAACCTTAAAAAATAAATTAATTTAATATCATAAAAATTATCCCTTTTTAACATGGTAAAAAATAATAAAAACCGAATGCTCTCATATAATATATTTTCAGGTATATTCAAGTGCGTTTCTGTAATTTCAAAATATTATAACATTTTCATTAACGTAAAATGACCCGAAACTGGACAAAATTGTTTTTAATGAAATAAAACGTTTGTGGGAAATTACAAGCATTGTTAAATATTTATTTATTTTGTTATAATGCACTTAGTTTGACCGTTGTGTTTGATCAATTTTTAACCAAATGTTTGCAAATTTATGTCGATGATTTTCATCAAATAAATAATATTAATTATATAAATAGATACATTTTATAATATATTTTTTATTTTCTTAATTTAACTTTTTTGTTAGATATATTTATTTCCTTCTGTTTTCAGTAATTCATTAGTAGGTAAATTCCACTTGATTTTTTAAAAATTTCAAAAATTCACTTTTTTAATTTTTCATATTTTTATTTTAATAAATTATATATATATATATATATATATATATATATATATATATATATATATATGTATATTCACATGGATGTATGTATTTATGTACACTGACTAATATTAAGCTTGTGAGAATGTTTGAAAAGCAGAGGAATTGTTATTAAATATTATTTATATTCGTATTCAATATGTATAATGTGAAATAAAGTAGATTAATACTTGTGAAGTACTACGCACTTTATTTTGGTAATTTTCTACATATATACGAGGTTTTGATAAGTATGGTAAAAAGTGAGAAAAACTAAATTGAAAAATTTAATAAAATTAATTAATTAATTAAATTAAACAATAAATAAATTTACCATACTTATCAAACGACCCTCGTTTATATATATATATATATATATATATATATATATATATATATATAAAATTTATGTGTGTGTGTGTCATGTAATTGGCTTGACTGTCAGTATGTAAATTGCGGAAGTTCTTTACAAATCACTTAAACTCGACACTCATTCGGACCAAGCGATCTAAAGAATTTTTACGATATAGTTGCACATCTTCTCTGCGGCTCATTACACATAAAAACTATTGAGATAAGAAACTATCTTGCCATTAACTATCTCGCGGCGTGTTACATGACCCAAAACACTGGTTCCTGTACCATTTGATCTCGAAGGAAAGCACTGAAAACAGCAGATAGGGGATGCTGTCTCGTGTGCGGAGCTCTTCGTGTGAGTTATGGCGCGTCGTTATCATTGCGCAGCGGGGAACGGGAATGGCGTCGAGTAATAAATTTCTACAGCACCAACGTACGCCGTAATTCATATTCTCGGCAAGCGACTGAGTCACAGAGTGGACTAGATAAACAAGCCGAGACTTACTTAGTAATTGGGAGTGCCTTTACCTTAATGCGTACGAATATAATCTTCTTATATTAAATGTTCGGGGTTGTTGATGACTTCATAATAACGATTTAAACAATTAACTGGATTGCGTTTGCAATTAAAGTCATGTTACTAATAAATATTTTCTGGCCGTATAAACAATTTTACATGGTTCGTTGTTAATAAGAAGATGATTAATCGCCGTTTTTCTTCCTTAATATTTATATATATATATATATATATATATATATATATATATATATATATATATATATATATATATATATATATGAAATTACTTTTAAAGTATGTTTTATTGCCCTTATTTACATAGTAATAAAGTTCTCTTGAAATTAAATACGTTCGTAAAATGTATAATTTTTCGATACTTTTAATTATTTTTTGATGAATTGATATTATTTTTAATAATCTGACTGTTATTAAATTTTACTTTACTGTAATTTAATCAATGTATATACAGTAATTATAAAAAGTACTCAACTACCTCATATTTTATTATAAAACCTGTTTTATTTCTCTACTGATAATTTTTATTAATTCATATTATTATTTTTTTTATATATTATATAATTAAATAATATGAATAAATAATTTAAATATTTTATTCAGTACGATGGAACAAAAAAAATTCTTTTCATATGCGCCCAAAAAGTATTTGTTTTGATTTAAATATTGATAAATAGAAATTTTAAATAAATGAAAATTTTCTTTTTATATTTTTTTATTATTATTTTTAATTTTTAACTATATTTGTGTATTGGAACTATAAGGCAAAAGTAAATAATTTGAGATTTTTTGCAATGTATGTATGTATAGGGTTTTCCAATTAGCGTTTCAGAAGTTTAAATGGAAATAAAACAAAAAGTTTTTAATTAATTAGTTACTTTTTTTATTTTCAAGTATATTCTATGGCAGTGGTGGCGAACCTATGGCACGTATGATAATTTTTCTGGCACATTATCGGTTTTTAAATTGTATCCTCATTTTACAACGAAAAATTCAAGAAAAGTTCTTCAAAGATTCGTGGACTGTTTAGATGAAATTAGACTTTTTTTCATAATGACAAAATTATGGAAAAATATAGTCAGTTACTGGATGTTGAATGGCTTTGCAAATTAATGTTTTTCACTGACTTATGCTTACATTTGAAGGAATTAAATGTTAAGTTGCAAGGTATTAATAAGACAGTTATTGTTATGTTCGATTTAATTGAAGCATTTGCAGTTAAATTACAAGTTTTCAACCGTGATGTTATTTTTAACACATTTAAGTATTTCTCAAATACAAAAAAAATCTTCTTAGATTTAAAAACTCATGAAAAACCAGATCGAGTTAAAATAACACAAAAATTTTCTGCAATAATTCAGGCGATAAGCAATGAATTTTTTTAAGGTTTCAAGATTTCAGGCAATTTGCAGAAACATCGAAATTTATTTTATATCCTGATACCACCGGAGTAGATAAACTCAATATAGAGATTTTTGAATGGCTCAATTTCGAAGATTTAGAAATGCAATTCATTGATTTTCAGTCTAGTTCAATATGGAAACAAAAATTTGTCGATTTAAGAAAGGACTTGGAAGCAATTGAAAATGATCGGTTATTGAACACAATTAAAAAGAACGCAGAATATGAAATAAGAAGAACTTGTAATGCCGTTCCCGAAGCCTATAACTGTTTAAAAAAACTAGCAACTGCTGTACTGTCTATTTTCTTCTCAACTTATGCTTGCGAGTCGTTATTTTTCGAAATGAATTTTATAAAAGGTAGTTATAGAAATAAGCTGACTGATAATTCCAGCGCGGCATGTGCATTGCTTAAAGTTACGATTTATAAACCCGATATACAATATTTGGCATCCAAAGTACAACAACAAAAATCTCATCAATAAAAGTTATAATTAGTATTGACTTTTATGTGGCAAAATGTATACAATTATTTTGTGAATTTTTAAGTCAACTTCTTACTTTAATGAAATTTTATAACAATTAAATGTTTACTGTTTATTTCCTACTAAGAATTTTCCGGCACGCCAGAGGTTGGACAAAAAAATAATTGTAATATTTGGCACGCGCATATAAAAAGGTTCGCCACCGCTCTTCTATGGCATTAATGATGGAATATAATTTTTTCTCTCATAAGACCACCACGACTTCGCTTGACATAATACGTTCGTTTTGTCTAATTGTTAATAACTCTTTCGCATAATTGTGGTCCAATTTCACGAATTACTCATTCAATGTTTATTTTTAATGCATCTGTTGTTTATGGCTTATTAGCATAAACCAATAATTTCACATAACCCCACAGAAAATAATTTGATGAACTTAAATCATATGATCTTAGTGGCCAATTAATGAATCCATTTCGTGAAATAATGGATTCATTAAACTTTTGTTTCAATAAATCTATTGAAATTTTTATAATTTCTAAGTGTTATCGAAGTGTTAAACATTCCATAATAATAAATTATACTGAGTTGAAATTTCAAAATGAACTTAAATTTTTTTTTAAACATGGCTACCATCAGCTGTCATTCTGTTATGACATTCTTATTGGAAAATTCTATATAATATATTAACTTATATCAGCTCATAGCTGAACGAATGTTACAACTCGTTGAAACTTGATTCTAATCACCAGATTGACTAGGCGGATTTTTAAGGGTTTTTTTTCAATATTTACTCATCTGAGTGAATTGTGTTCACTAAAACTAAATAGCCCTGGGTACCTTTATCTTCAATCGAGAATCACATGCATTTTTTTCACATGATAAGTGGTAAAGGAGCTAAACCACCAGTCGATTATATATGTATTTATATATATATATATATATATATATATATATATATATATATATACATACGAGGGTCATTTGATAAATATGGTAAAAAAGTAAGAAAAACTAAATTTAATTAAATTATACAATAAATAAATTGAGCATGCTTATCAAACGACTCTTATATATTAGGTTGGCAAATATCTCCCTTCCGCCTTCTGGTCTTTTGAATTTCGCAGCTATGTACAAAAAAAAATAAAAAAAAAAAAAAAAAGGGAAAATTTGCCAGCCTATATATATATATATATATATATATATATATATATATATATATATATAGAGAGAGAGAGAGAGAGAGAGAGAGAGAGAAAATACAGTAGGAAGAATTTTTGAACATGATAAAAATCCTATAAATGGATACAAAAACAGATAAGATTACCTGATATAAAAGATCAAATAAAATCGATGAAATAGGCATGATTTGGGGATATAGAAAGAAAAGAACACAATGTATAAAAAATAATTACGAAATGGCTATCAAAAGACAAAAAAATAACAAGATTCCTATTAGAGATTAAGGGATGAAATTATGAAGTATAAGAAATTATGAAGATGGGAGTTGGATGAGATTATCCAGAGACACGAAACAATGAAAGAATCTTGGAAAAAACAATTAAGAAGATTTAATAATATTCGATGAGGCTTTCGATTAATATTTGGGCGATAGAGGTTTTTGTGATTACATATATATATATATATATATATATATATATATATATATATATATATATATATATTATATATATATATATATATATATATATATATATATATATATATATATATATATATATATATATATATATATATATATATATATATATATATATATATATATATATATAATTGCTTTCAAGTAGCAATAGAAAATCTCAGCCTATTGTATTATCAAATGTTTACATAATAATTCCCTTTAGCAATCCGAAACTCTGAACACTGCGAAGAACTTTAAATTCTAGATAATATACCATTTTAATCTGATGAATGTGTTAGGTAATCATGAGAAATTTCTTTCAAATATCCAAGACGGTTGTATATTCTCGTTTCAGTTCTGAAAACAGACAGCCTGAAGTGTTTACATCAGGGATATAAGTAGAGCGAGAAAATTGACTCAATTGGGGAAAACTTTCGCTACTACGCAATGGCTGTATAATGTTGTTTTACAAGAGTACCAACCTCTTGTTAAAACAAGTTGTATATTAGCGTTTAATATATTTTCTTAAATTTTTTTTAAATAAAATTCAATAGCACTCATTAAAACGTATTATGTTACAAATTGTATTTTGAAAATATCAGATAATACTCGTTATTAGTCTTGTTTTGTTGTTAGGTATTTAGTATTTTTGATTTTATTTCAATAATTTTTTAATTCAAATGAAAAATTATCAATTCGTCGATCAGTTATTCAAACGGATATAAAAATTTAAATAAATACAGTAAACGTGTAAATTATTTAAAGTATAATAAAATCATCTTTATAAAATTTTTAATAAATATTTAGTACACCTATCCCCCGATTTACACTGAAGATCGGCTTCTCAGAAAACCGTGTAAATCGAAATCGTAAATTTTTATACGCAAAACCGTGTAAATCGAAAACAAACTAAAATGTGCATAAATCAGTCATTTATTTCAACGTAAAATAAAAATAAGATATCTTAAAAAATATAAAAATAGCAGTCCATTCATAAAATGACAAATATATAATTCATTTTATGGATATAAGAAATATAAGATCCTTAAAAAATGTAACCAAACGTTTAATTACTGTCATCACTTTCATAGACTATTAATTTTTTCTACGAGACTTGGTAATAAAATCCGTAATTAACAATTGTGTTTGATTTTTGGATAAATCTTTACAGACCTCCTCATATTGAGTTAAGCATTTATAAATATCTCGCTGAAATCGGAAAGCTCGTTCAACATTCAGGTCATTTTGTA
This sequence comes from Neoneuromus ignobilis, assembly GCA_029203775.1. Taxonomy (NCBI): domain Eukaryota; kingdom Metazoa; phylum Arthropoda; class Insecta; order Megaloptera; family Corydalidae; genus Neoneuromus; species Neoneuromus ignobilis. The sequence goes on along the minus strand of CP092089.1, from coordinate 1,916,658 downwards.
GAAAATGATTACCCAATTTTCGCCCTAATTCAAATATGTGCACCATTATTACCAAGAGAACGAAATTAAAAAAATACTGCAGAAATATGTATCAGCCAAAATGTTCATTTTTATCAGTTTTTTTTAAAAATCCGTTATTTAGAAAACCGTGTAAATCGAGGGATAAGTGTATATTAGAAAATATCGACATTTTTAAACATCAAATCAAACAAACAAACAAACACAACGAGTTTTACATCCTACATGTTAAAAATGAACTCTACTAACCATCCCACTACTATCGAACCATCATCCTAAAAACCAAATAGAAAGTCTGAGAGAAAAATCTAAAGATTCGGTATATATTTACTTATCAATGGCCTTAGGACTGAAACCTGTCTTGGAAAAATATAAACGTAGTGATTCAACAATAGATACTACCGATTTATATTTTTTTCTAGTAAAAAACATTGATGAAGTATCTTTTGAAACATTGAATAAAATTGCAATATTGTAATTAATAATTTTGGGTTCGATCGAAAAATGTAATTTTTATTAATAAAAATATTTTTAAAGAGAATATAAAACTTCAGTATGATATTTATAATTGGATGTATTGCCAATAAAGTTCATTCCACTTGTCTGAAAACTCATTAACATTGACTGTAATAAAATAAAAGATATTTTATTGTATTGTTTAATCAGAAGAGAAAAACAACAATGCGTGTTTGTGTATTTAACAACCTGGCTCAATTTCGAATTTAATCGATTTCCTAACAGAAATTAAAAAGCTGTCCGAATGCGGATACTCACTCTATGACCATTTCCAGCACAGTATAGGCTTCGCTCCGGCTGCAGTAAAACTCTCTACAACGGTCTGTATCCAATTGTGGTTAAATAACATGTACCCACAGCACGTGCAGAAAATTTATGTGTCGACGTTGTCCGCCCACTCAACACACACACACACATTCGTACCGAACTCACATACGTTCAGCGCAGATAGATTTAAAATCGCATGTTTCACTATATTTTCCTGTATATATGTAAGCACTTGACGAATATATGTGTAAATATTGAAATTGGGGTTGCTACAATCCGCAGAAACATATTTTTTTGGAACGTTTAACATAATGACTTTAAACGATTGATACTTTTCGGGATGAATTCGTTGTTAAATTGATTTGACAGATACTTGCTTATGATTTTTTTCACTTCATTTTATTGTTTCGAACCCATTTTATACCTAATCAACAATTATTCTCTTATGTTCAACCCTTTTTATCTAAAATATTTATCTGTATCAATACTTTTCTCTTTCAACTTATTTCAATTGCAGTGTTAATATTCTTGAGTTTATAATAAATATTAGAACTAATTCATATAAAAAATATTAAATTTTTGAATGGATATTTTTTTATTATTTAGCAATTTGTTTATATATATATATATATATATATATATATATATATATATATAGAGAGAGAGAGAGAGAGAGAGAGAGTTTTCGAATAAGTGCTTCAGAAGTTTAAATGAAAATAAAACAAAAAGTATTTAATTAATTAGAATTTTTTAACCATATTCTATGGCAGTGTTGCGCAATTTTTTGACACTTGCGACCCCCATACTCTGAAATTTTACGAGAACCATTATTTGTTGTTACCATCCTATTTTCTGAACGTTTGGTGTGAGAATTTCAACATGAGATTTTCTCAAAATTTTCATGATTCCATCAATTTTTCTTCGACCGCTTGTGGGGTTGTGATCCACAAGTTGCGCACCAGTGTTTTATGGCATTATCTATGGAACAAAATTTCACTCATATGACCACCACAACTTCATTTGACATAGTAAATTTATCTAGTACAACTTTTATTCACTCTTTCATATAATTGTGGTCCAGTTTCATGAATTATACATTCAATATTGATTTTTTTAATGTTTCTGTTGTTTGTGGTTTAACAGCATAAACCAATGGTTTCACATAACCCCACAGAAAAGAATCCAATGGAGTTAGATCATATGATCTTGGTGACCAATGAGTCCATTTCGTAAAATAATGGACTTATTAAACTTTTGTTTCAATAAGTCTATTGAAATGTTAAACGGACAATTTGCCAAACTATCCTGAGTTTAAATTTCAAAATGAGCTTAAAAAAAATTTCAAACATGACTACCACCAGCTGTCAAAATTCTGGCATTCTTATAAGAAAACCTTATATATGTATACACATACATACACTTTAAAAAGTATTATATCTCTCAAATTGGAAAATTTTGGAAGATTAATTCCAATTTTATCTTTAGCCATTTACTGAAAATGATAATAATAAACATATATAAAAATATTTCATATAAACGATAATATAATTGATATTGTGTTTAAATATAGAAAAAATATTTAAATATGAACCTTTAAAGATTTTAAGATTTTTTTTAATTAATTATTTATTCTCGATAGAAATTAATGGATAACGTATTTTCTAATCATGAGTAAACAAGCAGGTGCTGCATCTCTTTATTTTTATACGATGTAATTATTCGATGTTTACAATGCTTTTAAGCTGTAATTCGTGAACATTATTCATTTACATAATATTTTCAATAACAGGTATTTAATTATTAATATCAGTAAAAAAATGTCTATATCCTTAGAAATTTTATTATAGACGTAAAAATGAAATTGTAGTAACTTGTGGAACAAAACATACATTCGGTAGTAAAACATTTTTTTTATACGTACATAAATTTGTTATATATATATATATATATATATATATATATATATATATATATATATATATATATATATATATATATATATATATATATATATATATATATATATATATATATATATATATATATATATATATATATATATATATATATATACACGTATTATGTATGTATGAACGTATATTTATGCTGCTTTGTACTATTTGCTTTCAAAGCAATTAAACTTATATTGATATAAATCATAAATGGAAACGCAATATTGGTATTTTCCATCTATATAAATGGAAAATATAACGCATTATTACATTTGGTTGAATTTGTAATAGTTCTCAAATTAGTAATTAAAAGATTGATTGCTTTGAAAATATTGCAATTATATAATTCTGATTTCAGAGTAAAAATATATTGAAATAATTGTCACTAATTATAACATTTTTAATTTATATATATATATATATATATATATATATATATATATATATATATATATATATATATATATATAGATAGATAGATATGTATATATATATATATATATATATATATATAGATAGATATATAGATATGTATATATATATATATATATATATATATATATATATATATATATATATATATATATATATGTATATAAACGAGTGTATGTATTAATATTATTATGTGTATATAATATATTTAAGTTCATATCATATATAGATAATACAACATTTAATAACTGAAAAGGAATACCTAGCATGAAGAAGGTAAACAGCGTTATGTCATATAATTAGCAGTTACCACTTTGAAGTGGATATAATCAGATCTGTTGCAGAAAAGGTAATTAGGTTCAGATGTCTAAGTTAATTGAATGAATCCCAAGAGCTAAGATAGATGGAACTAAGAATTACTAAATTCATTGGTCTAATGTAGAGGAGGTATATATATATATATATATATATATATATATATATATATATATATATATGTATGCGTGTGTGTGAGTGTGCGTGTGTGTGTATAATGTTGAAAGTTCAAAACTAATTTTACCATCATATTTATTTCAATTTATGTACTCATACAAATTTCATTTGAAATTTTTGATTAAGTCTGTATAAAATTATCAAATTACGTTGGATTAATAGAGTTTTTAAACAAACTTATTTTCAAACAAAACTTTTTATTTATTCGAAATTTAATAAATGTACATTACACACACACATTTCATTTGAAATTTTTATATATATATATATATATATATATATATATATCACATCACATCACATCATCACATCACATCACTGGTCAAAGCCATATGATATATATATCAGTAATATATAACATTATAAAAGCGTTCAATGAATGCTGAAAAAATATATATATATATATATATATATATATATATATATATATATATATATATATATATATATATATATATATATATATATATATATATATATCACATCACATCACAAAGCCAATCTCAATCCACTAATGGACAAAAGCTTCAATGAATGCTAACCATATATATATATATATACACGAAGGTCGTTTGATAATTATAGTAAAAAAGTAAGAAAAAGTAAATTGAAAAATTTAATTAAATTAAGCAATAAATAAATTTACTATACTTATCAAACGACCCTCGATATATATATATATATATATATATATATATATATGTTGTTTTTTTAAGCGTGATAGAACATTAAATTGAATATCTATCGAATGTTCTATATAACCTATAAAACAACCCTAAAAACACCCTTTACCACCACCACCACCACCTCATATATATATATATATATATATATATATATATGTATATACACACAATTATATACAAAAAATAACAGTATGTTCGTTTTAAGAAAAAATAAAATTAAAATTACTATCTAAAAATTATAATAAAATCTGTCTTAAATTTTAAATAAAATCATTGTTACTAAAAAAGTAATGTATTTCATAGAAACTTTCATTATTTTAAATATTGTATACTCTCTGAATTCAAAATCTCTGAAGGCCTAAATAAAACACAACATACACTTTTAAACATTTATACATACACACACACACACACACATTTACATTTGTTTATATATATATATATATATATATATATATATATATATATATATATATATATATATATATATATATATATATATATATATATATATATATATATATATATATATATATATATATATATATATATATATATATATATATATATATATATATATATATATATATAATATATATATATATATATATATTTAATCATGTGCAAAAAAGTAGCAATATATTTTTTTAAGAAAAAATAATTTTTAAGAAAAATGTCAAGATATTTTGTGGTCAAACAAAAATTGTACTTTTTGGTTTTTAAGGTCAAAGACAGTTTTCAATAAATGGACCTAATAATCAATACGACTTAAAATACGTAGTTGAAACTGTAAAACATGGTGGAATAAAAACCAATGTTTGGGGTTGTTCTTCATATGAAGGCACAGGGTCTATATTTTTCATCGAAGGTAACATGACGGCCATTTAGTATGTGAAAATATTAGAAAATGTAATGTTCCCATACGCCAAATAGAACATGCAACTGAAATGGATAAATCAACAGGACAACCACCCTAAACATACAAGTAGACTAGCAAAAGACTGGTTTACCCGCAATAAAATTAATGTTTTAGAGTAACCAGGGAAAGTCTATTTCTGTTGAAATATGACAACAATTAATTAATTTGATGTAGCGAAGATGTGCTGCAGCATTGGCCAATAAAAGATATGAGACCAAATATTAGATTAATTTTTATTAATTTGCACCTATTTTTTGTATAATTAATAATATTTTCTCTTGAAAAAAAAACAATTTTCTTTGTATTATAAATAAATATATAAATTTTATTACTATTGTCTTAAAGTGCACAAAAAGTTATTAAATTCATAATTGTTAAAGTAATTTATTTGTTGTTTTGGAACTGTGGCTGGTTCACTTGACAAAAATGAATTTTAAGCCCAACACCACAATAATTTAAAGTGTTCAATAATCACTTATTGTTCACTTATTATTTATAATTATATAATCTATAATTATATATGCTGATGCATTTCGATGGCGACGTCATCATCGTCAGAGCCTTTCTGTTTTAAATTATTCTACTTTAAATTATTGTGGTGTTGGGGTTAAAATTCATTTGTGTAATGTTAAAGTAATTTTATATCCCTGCAGTAAAGAATAAAGAGAAATTATCGAACACTGCTCTTTTAGAATATAAGTGTATATATGTACAGATACGTTTGATTTATAATATCAGTTTGAGTTATTAATTATTAACTTAAAAATTATAAACGCAATCATTTAATAAAAACGATTTTTATCTGTCTTTTACTTTTTATTATTTTTTTGATAAAAATTTGTTCCAAACTAACGAATTCACTTCAGTTGATAATTATATCAATAAGTCACGACGAAAAATCACATAAATCATAAATAAAATGTTGTATGATTGAGGTCACTGTCAATAAAAATTAATATAAATGTAACAACAGAATCGGACTGTCGTTTTTCATTCGTTGTAGGAAAAAATGCATTTGACAATGACTAATGTTTACAAGCGCACGTACCCACACAAAACCACCTACACGTACACTCACACACACACACATATATAAACTTGATGTAAAATACTTCTGTTTTTCCTCGGGTGGAAACAGTTGTGTTTGTTCAAAATAATTCATTATGAGTGGACCAGTGTAAGGGAAGTAGTTAATTGTAATAATGGTATTAATGTAATTGGCTAAATGAATAACTGCTTATATATAAAATTGTTTAAAAAGTACAGCCATAAATCAAGGAAGTTTTAAATTATATATATATATATATATATATATATATATATATATATATGTTTATATTTATGTGTGTATGTGGGTGTGAGCGTTTATAATGAATATAGTAAGAGAAATATTTAACTTAACCATGACATGGTAGTTACAGAATGGTTGTTAATGACAAGAAAGCGGTATATTTTGTTTATTAATAGGTAAAGTTTAAAGTTAGGTAATAGTGAGTGTATACAGTTTAAAATGGATCGCTTTGAGTTCTATGTTGATGTTATTCTCATTTGGAAATATATCTTGCTGTGTAATAAAATTGTAAAAGCCTACATATATCAAATTTAACGTATAATTGAATATACACTTGTAAATTATATACATACATACATATATATATATATATATATATATATATATATTATGGAAAAACATATAACAGGACCTAATAACATTCGATGAGATTTTCACTCAAATGTAGGCTTATACAGGCTTATAAAACCGTGATAATTATTTGTATATAGGATTTTCTAACAATAATATCAGAACTTTGACAGCTGGTGGCAGTCATGTGTGAATTTTGTTTTAATTCATTTTGACATTTTAACTCAGTATAATTTTCCAAATTATCATACAACGTTTAATAATTCAACAACACTTTGAAATTGTAAAAACTTCAATAGACTTATTAACCCTTATCGGTCGTATGTCACCTCTGACGTGACATTACAACTTTGCTCTATCAGTCGTATGTCACGTCCGAGGTGACAAGACTGAACAAGTAACAACGTTCTCATTGCTGAATGTACACACTATATGTTTTTACAGTTTAATTCTTACTCGATAGCAGACAACACGTTCTCTCATATTTCAGCAATTATTTTAATTATATTATAATATTTTATTCCTCCAAAAATGAATAAAGAAAACTATAGCAATATGGAAAGTAACAGTGATAGTTGTATATATTTTGAATATTCGGCAAGTGATTTTAATTCTTGTGATGAAGCTGCATATCAATTTTAAGTAACTTCATCCCGGAAATGGAGCTTATAAAAGCAAAATGACTGCATTGTATAAATTAAAAAAACTTCAGGTCAATCGGAAGTTACCTGAATGAAGAAAGACGACTATATACTTCAGCGAAACTTGTAACAAAAAACCATTTCTTCTTGTAGGAAAATATTTCAAAAAATACCACACATTGAAAAAATATAAATAACATTTAAGCTTGAAGATTACACTTTTAATAAAATGTAAACATTTAAAGTGTAAATATAAATATTGTTATGCACAAAACTATCTTTTTATATCAAGTAACGTCAGTTATTATTCTCTTACAATAAACAATCAAATATATCTCAGATCTAGCGGAAAATTAAGTACAAAATGCTAACGTCCAATAAGGGTTAAAACAAAAATTTAATGAGTCCATTATTTTACGAAATTGATCCATCAATTAGCCACCAAGATCTTGTGATCTAACTCTATTGGATTATTTTCTGTGGAGTTATGTGAAATCATAAGCATGAATATTAAACGTTTTGTTCATGAAATTGAACCACAATTATGTGAAAGAGTGACTAAAAATAGGCCTAATCGAATACATGTCAAGCGAAGTCGTGATGGTCATATGAGTGAAATTGTATTTCATCTTTAATACCATAGAATATGCTTACAAATAAAAAAATGTAATTAATTAAATACTTTTTGTTTAATTTCCAGTTAAATTTCTAAAGCACTAATTAGAAAACCCTAGATATATAAATAATCAATAGTATTTCATTAATATAAAATACGTGTATTTTTTACACTTATTTTAATTACATTTTTCAAGTTATTTAATTTTCAGTGCTGAATAAATGTTTATTCTTGCTATATAAATATTGTTTTATCTTTGTATTTTAGATAGAATATTATTATATGAAAAATACACAATTGATAAAAAAGTTATAACTTATATTTTAACCCTTAACGGTCGAAAAGAAGCCACACGTAGTGACCTATCACAGTTCTGCTTAAAAAAATGAAAGGTAAAATTTGCACATAAATAAATCACTTTTATAAATATTGTTTCTGTTTTTATTATTATGATTTTTTTTCAATTTAACCAAAATTTTTTCGACTTGTATATTATAAAAAAATATCAACTGTTAAGGGTTAAGTATTGATGAAATAGGAAAATAAATGTGTTAATTGCTTTATTTAAATAAACTTATAGATGAAATCATTTTTGTATTTATATGTGATGTTGTACTTTAAAAGTGTATGTATTTTTTATCAAACATTATATATATCCGATCTTAAAAATATATTTAAAAATATATTTTGAAAGTAAAATATATTTCCTTCAGCTGTTTGTAACTTTTCGTATTGTTTGTTGAGTAAATTTAATATCAACGATTTTCGATTGTGTTTATGGCAACATTGATATATTGCCTCGAAAAAAAAACATGTCGATATGTGTCGAATATCTAAAGAATATATGTGCACGAAACAGAGAAAGAAAAAAAACCCTCGTCTGTTCAAACGGAACAGTACACAGTTAACATCTGTGGCGAAGAGTTTTTCTTACGCGAAAATGAGAAATGGCGAGATTTTCCCGTAGCAGTCAGCGAAGCAAAATCTGTAGTCAAAGGAGTATGGCAAGCGTTTCGTCCAAGTGGTAGCTATGTTAGCTCATTTACCAGTTTCTTTCTTAATTGGCATTTTCTTTGAAATATTGAATCTGTACAAGAGAAGAATTTTGAATGGGAAAAGTATGAACGACGTTTAATATCTGAATAACTTCCCTCATAAACTTAATACTAGATTTTATTTCGTCTGCTTTATCGTCAATATTTTCCGAATTTACTCGAGGTTTTATCTTCGAATTACTCTTAGCTTTAATAAACTGTAATTCGTTCAAAAGTAATTGGTTTATAAGTAAAATGTTGAGAATTCATTTTTGTTCATTAATTTTAAAAAGAACATACTTTTTTACATCTATTTATATAAAATTATTTTACTAGATTTTAATTTTTCAATAACTTTATATGTATATTTTTTTATATGTATGTATGTATGTGTGTGTGTAATGTTTCAGTTGTAATTCTAACTACATAGATAAAAAATTTCATTATTTTTAAATGAAAAGTGAAACATGTAAAACGGTTACATATCGACATAACTGTTTTATAAAAGTAAATTGCGCGGAAAATTCATATGTGCATATTTTTTTTTATCAGACATCATGTTTTTCATTATACCTCATTTGCTGACGGACATAAAAATATTCTGTGTACGTGACCTGGACAAAGTTATAATAATCCCCGTATATATACGAATGCTAATCGTTCATTAAAAATATAATAACACAGATTTAAACGATATAGAAGCAAAAAAATTAAAATAATTCAACATGTTGCCTAGGGCAATTGAAAAAAAAATACACCTGATTCACAGCTACGGTTTGTTGAGTTTTCATAGTTGATTTTACATGTGCGTCATTTTACACGCAATTGTGCGTTTTACAATGATTTAACAATTATATATATATATATATATATATATATATATATATATATATATATACATACCTATATATACATATGTACATAGTTGATACATTTTAGAATTCGCTTTTAATAAGTTTATTTTTTTAATTATACAACCTTTGATTTCATATTAAATATAAATAAATAGTAATTAATCATATATTTATTATAATTTATATCAGTTAAAAAAATATATATTTATTAATTAATTTATATTAAAAATATATATAATATTAAAACGTTTTGTGTAGTAAAAAAATTAAATCACAAAAGAATTTGTATTCGTTGTCATATTTTTTGAAAAAAGATTTAGATAATTAAAATATAAATATATTTTAATTTTTAATTAAAGCAAGTAATGCTTTTTATAAAAATTATTATCTTTGTATAATGACCAAGTCAATAATAATTATTTTTAAAAAATAAATTATGTATTGAATTTTTTTTAATACACATAAGCAATGTTTGAACTTTTGACTAATAATAACTACGTTAGAAATAAATAAAAGCACATAATAATTTATATATATATATATATATATATATATACAGGTGTTTTTTAATCGTAGATACTTATACAAAAAAATCTTTTTCCATTTTTCATTTCAGGATAAAATATTTTTGCAATTTAAATTAATTACATATTGTGTTAGTATTTAAAAATTATATTAATTATGATTCATTATTTTTTTTACAAATTATATGTGTTGAATAAAAAATCATATTGTTTGTTTTAAAACTGTGACAAATTCACTTTCACACAAATGAATTATCACCTTCAACGTGATCACAAGATGTTGTAGTATTAGGGATGATAATTCATTGTGTGAAAATAAAATCATATTCAGTATAAAAAAAATTATATTACTATGAAAAAAATAAAAATGAATGAAATGAATTTTAAAACATGCCATCAATAGTATATATATATATGAATTATAAAAAAAAATTTACACAAAAAACAGTATATTTTTAAAATAATAACTTATTAATACTTACAAATATCTTTAATAAATATATTTATGTAAAAGAATCATATAAATTTTCATAAAATTATAAAAAAAATTCTTATTAAAAAATTCTTTTTCCAATTTTAATTTTCGCGATGGACAAAACATTTTTATAATTTAAATTAATTATTTACTGTATTAAGTTTTAAAAATGATATTAATTATGATTGATTAATTTTTATTACGATTTATATATTTTCAATATACAATCATACTCTTTTTTTGGAACTGTGGCAAATTACTTCCACACAAATGAATTATCACCTCCAACATCACAAGATAATAAATTCAATCTGTATCGAAAGTTCTATATAACCCAAAATGAATTTTATATATATATATATATATATATAGTATATATATATAATATATCCCATATCTATTACACTGCTGGATGAGTATATTTTCAAAATTTCATTTTACAAATTCTTCATAATTGATATATTTAATTTTCTTATCATATATCTCATTCATATAAATTATAAAAACATTCTTATTAAAGTTCTTTTTCCAATTTTAATTTTCTCGATGGACAAGACATTTTTATAATTTAAATTAATTATTTATTGCATTAAGTTTTAAAAATGATATTGATTATGATTGATTAATTTTTATTACGATTTATTTTCAATATACAATCATACTCTTTTTTTGGAACTGTGGCAAATTACTTCCACACAAATGAATTATCACCTCCAACATCACAAGATATTGTGGTATTAGGGATGATAATTAATTTATTTTTAATGACTTCAAATTGAATCTTTATCGAAAGTTCTATCTAACCTATAAGAACACACATGTGTGTGTGTGTATATATATATATATATATATATATATATATATATATATATATATCATCCCATATCTATTCACTGCTGGATAAAGGTCTTTCTCAATACCCTCTACTTCGATTTACATATTTTTTTTCTCTTCCACTTGATTCCTACGAATTTTCTTATGTATCTATCTCATTTATATATGATTCTCTTTCTGGACATTCTTATGTCATTGAGTTCCCAATGTCTCTTATTTATCAATTGTCTTCTTACTATATGACTAGTCCTTTTTTATTTCAAATTTCTCATTTTTGTTGAAATTTTCTTATCTTTAGTTTTTTTCTAATCCACTAGTTTCTCTTTCTGTCTCTGTATTATTCCTAATATGCTTCTTTTCATTTATATTTTTGTTGTTTGAATCCTCTGGATTATTCTGGTATTTAAGACTCATTTTTCACTGCCATAAGTGAGAACAAGTAGAATGCATTGATCAAAACTTTTTTTATATAGAGGAATATTTGAGTTCATGATATAAAAAAGATTTACAAATTTACATTGTATATTTACATGTGTAATGGCCAAAATGTGACTCAATGTTTAGACTCACATTTATATATAACTTTCTATAATATCATTTGAGTCACCGTATATATATATATATATATATATATATATATATATATATATATATATATATATATATATATATATATATATATATATTTGTTTCATTCATTTTTAATTTTTATTATTTCGTAATAATTTCATTTTTTTATACTGAATATGATTTTATTTTCACACAAATTAATTATCATCCCCAATACCACGATATCTTGTGATGTTCGAGGTGATAATTCATTTGTGTGGAAGTAATTTGCCACAGTTCCAAAAAAAGAGTATGATTGTATATTGAAAATATATAAATCGTAATAAAAATTAATCAATCATAATTAATATCATTTTAAAAATTTAATACAATAAATAATTAATTTAAATTATAAAAATGTCTTGTCCATCGAGAAAATTAAAATTAGAAAAAGATTGTTTTAATAAGAATTTTTTTTATAATTTTATGAAAATTTATATGATTCATTTACATAAATATATTTTTGTATTAGAGACATTTGTAAGTACTAATGATTTATTATTTTAAAAATATACTGTTTTTTGTGTAATTTTTTTTTATAATTCATATATATACTATTGTTGGCATGTTTTAAAATTCATTTCATTCATTTTTATTTTTTCATAGTAATATAATTCTTTTTATACAGAATATGATTTTATTTTCACACAAATTAATTATCACCCCCAATACTACAGCATCTTGTGATTATGTTGGAGGTGATAATTCATTTGTGTGAAAGTGAATTTGTCACAGTTTTAAAACAAACAATATGATTTTTTATTCAACACATATAATTTGTAAAAAAAATAATCGATCATAATTAATATAATTTTTAAATACTAATACAGTATATAATTAATTTAAATTACAAAAATGTTTTATCCTGAAATGAAAAATAGAAAAAGAATTCTTTGTATAAGTATCTTTTGTATTTTTATTTCTTTTGTTTAAAAAAAATCCTCTAATTTTATCGGGATTTATGTGATTATATAAAAATATTTATATTAATGACATTTTTTAATATTAATGATTTATTAGTTTTAAAATATAATATTTTTTTTTTGTGAAAAACATTTTTTGTATTTCACATACATACATATATATATATATATATATATATTGATATGTGTATATATTTTTTAAAATTAATTTTTGAATATAAGCATTGGTCACATATAATAATTTAAAAAAAATTGTTTCATGATCATGTTGAAAGAAAATGTATTCATAAAATATTAAAAAGAGGAAAGAAAACACATAAAATTGCAATTTCCTCGCGTTATAGATATACTTTCACTGTTGCTTGCCAGTTAAAATTGACTTACAACGTAAAAAGATAACAGTAAAACTTTAGGCTGGTGAAATAAAATTGTCTAACATTGACGTAGAAAATTGACTTTTTGTGAAAAATTTCAAATATATGAACAAATAAAAAAGCCTATTTCAAGGACAAGGAAATTTTAGAAAGTATTGAATTTATTAAATATAATAAAATCTTTTAAACTATAATTAAATAATATAATTTCAAACAGGGAACTATTGAAAATAATTGTATTTATTTCCAGTTCTAATATGCCTATTATAAAAAGGTAGATGAAATCTTAAAGTAAAGAATACAAATTATAATCACACATGAATGATTTATATAGAAATTCTTAGAAACTTCCAATCATTCCTCAGTGTATATCAGAATATTTCTCACAGGCAATCAAGCTTGACATGTTTGTTTACTCGTTATTTTAAATCTTAAATTACTGTAACTAGAAAGTAGGTCAGAAGGTTTTTTCATTATATATTTTTGCAATTAGATAATTAAAATCGCATGCAGTAATGTATATCATTATAATTGCAAACGAAACTTTTATAGTTAATTCATGTGAGTAACAGAAAATAAATATTTATGTAAAATATTGTAAGATCATTGAAAATCATAACCTGATACAAAAAAAAATAATAATATAAAAATGAAATCGTTTTGACAGAAAAGTAAATGTTAGGAAATAAGGATCGTCGTCTTATAACGATAAATCATTTCTCAAACAAAACATACAAATCTAATTTCATCCCATGTAAAAAATATAACCCGGTTTTTCGTAGTATTTTCAACCCGTTTATACGTCGTATCATTTCGCTTGAAGAGCACGCGATATAGGAAGATCTGTTGACCACGAAATATGTTTTTCACTGATGTCACATACGTTATGATGGGTTGTTTTTTCCAAACAACTATGTTTGCGGATTCTTGTAACATTTTTTTTGGATACAGGAAACTTCATTTTGTTTTTATCTGTAGTATTATTGCATATGAGAGTCATATTTTGTGGATATATTTATAATCTTAATTTATTTTCAAATAACACAATAATTCACAAGGAACGAGTGAAAACATAGTAGTGTATTAATGTTCTTTTTTAGTAACATAGAATATATAATTATCAATTAATATGTTAAATACGAACAGATTTTTAATTTAATCATGTGTGTACATAAATTTATACATTTTTTTTCAATTGTAATCCAATTTCAATATAATTAACTTTGGAAAATATTTAATAATGTAATGAATAATTTATATACATAATGGATTAGGGGAGAAATATTTTTAATATTTACTGGTAGGTGGAGGTTTGGTTGTTTTTGACAGTAAGCCATTTTGTAACGTATTAGTGTTATATATCGTTTGAAAGGTGATGTTTGACAAAAAAAATTAAAATATATTTAAACAAAATTGGTGTATTCAGTGAAAAGTTATAATTATTAAAGATGAGTGAAAATAAGAAACATTTTCCACACATTTCACTATTTTATTTTAAAAAAGGGAAAAACACTGCGGAAGCCCATAAAAATTATATTTATAGAGATAATACTTTACGAGTAACTAGACAAACAGCAGCGAATTGGTTTCGTCGATTTCAAGATGGAAATTTTGAAGTAAAAAATACACCCCGTTCTATTGTTGAAAATCTTGCAAAAAAAATTGAAGAAAATCGACATGTAAGCATCCATGACATATCTAGGGAGCTAGACATTTATCATAAAACCGTTTTGAATCAGTTATGTAAAGTTGGATACACAAAAAAGCTCGATATTTGGGTGTTATACGATTTCATGTTAAAAAATTCAATGGACCGAATTTCCATTTGTGAATCGTTGCTGAAACGAAACGAAACCAAGTTATTTTCGAAAAAAATTGATGACTGGCAATGGAGAGTAGATAACATTAGATAATATTGTTCGCAAAAAAAAGATTGTGGTCGAAGTGAGATGAGGCACCATAAACGATTGCAAAGTTCGAATTGACACCAATAAAGGTGATGCTGTGTATCTGGTGATATTGGAAGAAAATCGTCCACTACGAGTTGCTGTTACCGGGCAAAATGGTTAATTCTGATTTCTACTGTCAACAATTAATACTATTGAAGCAATTAATTCATGAAAATCGTCCGGAATTAATAAATAAAAACGGCGTTATTTTCCATCATGATAATACCAGACCAAATCTTGGAATACTTGGGAAATGATGTTGGAGGTGATAATTCATTTGTGTGGAAGTAATTTGCCACAGTTTCAAAAAAAAAGAGTATGATTGTATAATCAAAATGTATAAATCGTAATAAAAATTAATTAATCATAATTAATATCATTTTTAAAACTTAATACAGTAAATAATTAATTTAAATTATAAAAATGTTTTGTCCATCGAGAAAATTAAAATTGGAAAAAGAATTTTTTTTATAATTTTATAAAAATTTATATGATTCATTTACATAAATATATTTGTATTAGAGACATTTGTAAGTACTAATGATTTATTATTTTAAAAATATACTGTTTTTTGTGTAAAATTTTTTTTATAATTCATATATATACTATTGTTGGCATGTTTTAAAATTCATTTCATTCATTTTTATTTTTTTCATAGTAATATATTTTTTTTATACAGAATATGATTTTATTTTCACACAAATGAATTATCATCCCTAATACTACAACATCTTGTGATCACGTTGAAGGTGATAATTCATTTGTGTGAAAGTGAATTTGTCACAGTTTTAAAACAAACAATATGATTTGTTATTCAACACATATAATTTGTAAAAAAAGTAATCAATCATAATTAATATAATTTTTAAATACTAACACAATATATAATTAATTTAAATTGCGAAAATTTTTTATCCTGAAATGAAAAATGGAAAAATAATTTTGTGTATAAGTATCTTTTGTATTTTTATTTCTTTTTTACAAAAAATTCCTTAGTTTTATGAGGATTTATGTGATTACATAAAAATATCTACATTAAAGACATTTTTAAATATTAATGATTTATTAGTTTTTTTGGGAAAATTAAGAGAACTTGGTTGTCAAGTTTCAATGCATTCATTGTATAATCCTGACTTTGTACTATCAGATTACCATTGTTTCGATCATTGCAGAACTCCCTTAACACTAGATTTACGGAGCAAATCAATTTAACTCATTTAAGATTTTGTTGCTATATATATATAGAAAACTTAAATATTATTTTTTAAAAACATATGTTGGTTTTTAATTACATAATGACATATATGCAAATAAGTAATATATTTTTTTTGTAATATGTGTCATTATGTAATTAAAAACCAACATATGTTTTTAAAAAATAATATTTAAGTTTTCTATATATATATAGCAACAAAATCTTAAACGAGTCAAATTGACTCGCTCCGTAAATCTAGTGTTAATGGAGTAAAATTGATTTCAAGAAAGACCTACAAAAATCATTAGTCTCTGTTTTTTGACCAGAATCTCTCGAAGTTTTACACCGATGGAATAATGGCTCTACTCAAAAAATGGCAGATGGTCATGTATCAAAATGACATGATTGGTTTAATAAAAAATTTATAAATAATTAAAAAATATTTTTTAATTTCAATTTGTAAAATGACTTTTTTCCTAACTCAATATATATATATAGTTAGACAGATATGTACAGACTATTAATTATCTCATAGTCTATTTTATTAAAAAAAAAACTGAATATGTATAAAATGTGACCTTCTAAATTATTGTCAATATGACACACCTTAGAAGTCCGCTCGTTTTAAAAATGATCACTTAAACAAATGTTCTAAAACGAGTGTATTCAGTGTCGTCGGATCAATATACGATTTTAATATTAAGAGTTTCTGAAAAAAGAAAACGTTGTTCTTACTGGAAATTCAAAAAACAATAACCTTTGAAAAATTGAATGTGGAAGTTTTGAAATATCGTTATTTTTCCTCACCTGGGAACTTTTCTCACGGTCGTGACTGTTTCAGTTGCACAATACAATCAATGTTCAAATCCCTAAGAGTGAACTTCTTGATATGTCTGTCATATTGTGTACCTATTCTTTTATATATATATATATATATATATATATATATATATATATATATATATATATATATATATATATATATATATATATATATGAGAGTGAGAGAGAGGGGAACAAAAGAGAAGTTTGAAGAGAACTTTTCATGTGAATATTAAAACATGTTCAACACATACTAAATATTTAATTATAGTACATTTGTATAATATCGATTTAAAATAATAAAGTCATTCAGTTATGTATTATTAAAGAGTTTATACTCATAAAAAAACAAATATTAATAGAATAAATCACAACTACAGTACAATTGATTTTTTAAGAAATGTATTTTTTATTGTTTTATTGATTTCAATAAATCAGAAGTTATGAATACATGCAATAAGAAAATTCTTTATATAGGGTGGCTCAAATAACATTGAAAGATGTAATATGTAAATGAATGTTTAAACTTTAGTGTCATTTGATCCACTCTCTCTCTTTCTCTCTCTCTATTTATATATATATATATATATATATATATATATATATATATATATGTGTGTGTGTGTGTGTGTGTGTTTGGATTGTCTAGAACAGTATTTTCTGAATATGGTGTTTTTTTTTTATTTTTCAACAAAATTTCCTTTATTTGTTGTTTTGGAACTGTGACTGATTCAGTTTACACAAATGAATTTTAACTCCAACACCACAATAATTTATTGAACACTTCAAATTATTGTGGTGTTGGGGTTAAAATTCATTTGTGTAAAATTTCCTTTATTTTCAATATATTTTTTATTTTTCTAAACCAGTATACATAACTCATTGTTAAAACATTTTTATAATATCACCAAATTTACCTATTTATTACTCTTAGTTGAAACTAATTGTGAATAAATACAAAAAAAGAAATAAAACGTTCTAAAAGGATTAAATTGTGTAAAAAATTGTAGTATTACACAAATGGAAATATTCACTAATTTTTTTAAAAATATGGTTTAATAATCGATTCAGTGTATCTCTGATTTTTTTTATCGATGGAAACCCCGATTTTTTATTTATTTAAAACTTATTAATCGAAAAACAATTATTTAAATAAAGCAAACGAGCAATTAATTGAATGAATCTCTCTTTACACAATTTTGAATATCGTCTCGAATAATCAATACCGCGTATGCGTCGTCATGTCAAAATAAGAATTTTGCGAACGAATTTTCCTTGACACTTTTCTTTTATTGCTTCGTGCATCTTTTGCACGAATTCCATATAATATTAGTCAATTATTGCAGTACTCAAAAATGTTCAATCGATTAGGTTATAATTTCACAATTCAAGAACGTGATGGTTATTAACTTTTTCACTCATACAAGTACTTTGAATTTTCTCGTTATGTTTGAAATCAAAATGTTGGTTTTATCTTTTAATACTGTTTACAATTTGGTTAAGAATTTTTCTATCTCTCCGTATATTTACAAACATGCTTTTGAAGTTTTCATTCACTACTGTCTGTCAAAAGATACATACATTCTCGAAATTCATCACACATATATCTTGATTTGCTGAGTTCCTCGTGAAAATAACTCATACTAATGAAAAGGGACATTCTTTTATATTAATTCTTCTATCTTTTTTTCTTCAATGACTAATATTTTTGATTGGCTGTATTTCCTTCATTCGATATTCTACTTTTTCAGAATTAAAATAATGAATGTTTTTTATCTTATCTGGCGATATATCATTTTCGGAAATATAATTTATTTCATTTAACATACTACTTTTTTGAATAGAAACTTTATTATTGAATAGTATTTTTTTCTGAACGTAAAATTTAAAAATATGTTAAACTTCATCGTTCATCACTATTAAATATTGTAAATATTTAAACTAGTTTTTATAATAAAAAGTGATTACTTATTTCAAAATGTATTTTTTAAAATAACGCTATAAAATATATCAACTATGTGAATGTTTATATATTTTTTTCTAACCTCCTCTCTTTATAAATGTATGTTTGAATATGTGATAATCAAGTATTAATTTCTTTAATTTTCTTTTATGTCAGTGTTATATAATTTTTAACGTTTATTCTTAGCATTGTAGTCATTGAATATTTAAAATTACAAAAAAATCTCTTTTTTAAATTCTATAGTGAGATAAAATTCTTTTTATAATTTTATAAAAATTATTTATAGTACAGGAAAAAGTAGAGAAATTTTAAAATATAAATGGGGTGAAACATCAGAACTACTTATATCTGCATTAGAAAAGCTATTTAAGAGATTAAATTGGGAATCTGGTGGAATAAAAATAAATAGAGAGATGCTTAATCACTTAACATTCATTGATGATATTATTTTCTCTACAAGTTCAAATAAACTCGAAAAAATAGAAAAATTCAGTGAAAAAATCAAAAGATAGGTTTTATGATAATTCTTGACAAGACGAATGTAATGATTAATGGATTTTCAGATCAAAAAAGAATCGAATTAACAGGAAGATAAATAGAAGAAATTGAAAACTTTATATATCTAGAACAATTCATTAACACCAAAAGATTTATGGATAAAAGAAAGAGGAAAATAAAAATGGAATGTTTTCTACTTGATAGAAATTCGAAGATTATGAAGTTAGATATTTCTCTATGTTTAAAAAGAAATGTTTTTGATCAATGAATCCCACCTGTTCTTACCTATGTGAGTGAAACGTGGGTTTTGAATACCAGTGGCTCAGAATAACACAGAAATTTATAAAAAGATGTATGATGGGAATTACACAAAAAGATAAGAAGAAAAATAACAAAATACAGATATTAAGACAAAAGTGAAATGTTTGAAATGAAAATGAGTCATGTAGTAAAAATAAGGAATCACCGATTGACAAAGAAGATTATTGGCTGACATCCTAGATATATGAGAAGATCCATGGATAGACCAGACAGAAAAATAAGAAAGGTATGAGGAACTGATAATGATGACGATTTCAAAATACAATTAAATTTCCTCATAATTAATATTAAATTCTTAACCAAATTCCATAAATTTGTCAGATTTTATTTTATATCTATTTAAATAATCATATATGAATAATGTAATTTACTCATATAAATTCTAGATTTTAACAAAAAGCTCTGACGATGATGGCGTCGCCATCGAAATGCGCATCAGCCGACATATTTATAAACAATAAGTGATTATTGAACACTTTATAACTATTGTGGTGTTGACTTAAAATTCATTTATGTTAAAGTGAATCAGCCGCAGTTTCAGAACAACAAATAACAAGTAATTTACAAATAAATGATTTTCTATTAATTCTAATTAAATATATATATCATATTATATGAATTAAATTTTTTTTTCAAACAAATACTTTCAAACGAAGTTTGTGAAAGTTCATAAGACTTACAAACCTTATAATACACATGTTTCTTATAAATATTATCTTTTTTCAATGCAACATATGAGAAAGTTCATAGAGAACGTATTTACTGGATCACTTTGAAATTTTCCCTATAAATGTATTGCTTGTATCTATTCAAGCGTTATAACACATTTTTAAAGGAAGTACTAAACACACATATTTTATATATATATATATATATATATATATATATATATATATATATATATATATATATATATAGTCATTTAGTTTGTGTTCCTACAGAGAGGTCGTCGTTTTTGTGAATTGACGACATAATAATCCTGGAAACTCGGCCTATTAGCTCGTCGTTTTACACATCTTATTTGTGCTCTTTATGTAGAATAGGTAGGGAAGCTTTGAACGTGACAAAATTGCTAAAAAATTTCTATCTGTGATGTCAATGTATGTATTTTTTTACATGTAAAAGAAAACTAATTTCGTACTGTGACAGTAAAGTATCGAGGGACTGTCGTATGATAAATTTTTCCATGTAAAATATATTTATACGACCGATTTTAAAGATGCGTATGTAATGTGGGTATAAATATTTATGAAATTTAAATTCAAAGCTTTGAAAATGTTTTTTTTTACAATTCAGATGGTTCGTCCTAATATTATTTCTGTTTTTTCCTGAAACCGATAGATACTTCCATTTTATATTGTAGTTATTTTTCGTGATCGTTATTATTCTTCGATGGTCTTAAACGAACACGTATTTATTCAGTTAAAACGAGATAAAATTTATAAAAAAAAATATCTCTTGCAATGATCATATAAAATTTATCTTTACTTTTAGTACTAAATTCAATTACAACCTTAAATATTGCATTAAACTGTATTTATTAAATATTATAAAAATCAATATCCTTAAATATTTCTATAATTGTTATTACATCAGAAATTATGTTTATATAATTAAAAAAAATTAATAAAAACTATTTTTTAAATATTTGATAATTTTCAAATATGAGACAATTTTTAACATAGAAAATTCAAAAAGAATTCAAGTAAATACATTCAAATATTGATTTTTATCAAATATATGAGACAATTTTTAACATAGAAAATTCAAAAAGAATTCAAGTAAATACATTCAAATATTGATTTTTATCCATATTTTTTTTAAAAAAAACATTGTTTTATTTTATATAAACAAACACAAAATATATTTGGTTATAGTTTTAAAAAATATAAATAAAAATCTGTTTATCTTGTGATATTTTTAAAATTTAACAGAAATCCAAAAGCTCTTACACAGATTCTATTTTTTATTTTCGCATTACATTTTCAGGCACTTTTTAGACACTTCATTTTGACTGATGTTGCTTGCATTTCATTTTTCTTCTGTCGTATTGTGTTGTTAGACTATGATTCATTATTATGAGTTTTACGTCTACACATACTTTAATTTATACACTCACACACACACACACACACACACACACACACATATATATATATATATATATATATATATATATATATATATACACTTATTTATTTATTTGATGATCGTACTTCATTTGCATCAATAAAAATCTACATCGTATTGACGAGTACATGCATCAAATACGACAGTAGTAAAATGAACATTTTATTGATCACTACGATGTTAAGAGTTACATTGTTAATCTGACCTTTTGACACGATTCTGTACTTTTTCGAAACACTTTATTTTATTACCTACTTCCATCAAGTACTGTGAAAAATTCTAATTGTGACACTTTGTAACCTTACGAATTGTCCTAAAAATGTATAGTATTTTTAGTATAATTCTCACCACGTTTTAGTTTTGTAAATATTATGCTTAAGTAATCGAAATAAAATATTTCACAATTGCTAATTCAAGGATTAGCTAGCAGTCGAACAAAAATAATATAGCGAATATAATGTCAGTTATTTTTATATTTCAGCATTTAGCTCACTGTTTTAGAAAACTATTATAGTACATTCTGTTATAATTTTTTTTCTTTATTTTTAATCTCATTTTTTCAACTATTATAAACTTTTTATTAATAATCAAATGCAATTTATTTAATTTATGATTTTCTATAAATATTTAATAAAATTATGCTTACATTTTTCAATTTACTACATATAGGTAATCCTTCTATAACACAGGTACATACATATAGGTAATCCTCCTATAACACAGTTTTGCTCTAACACGTTAAGAAAATTACGGAAACCCTTCTACAATATTAGATAACACGATTTTTATTATAGAAAATATATCAGAAAATTATAAATTAGTAAATAATTGCAAAATAATATATATTGGCTTCTAGTCTCATATAAAACGGTTTCACACAACACGGTATTTTCTAGGAACATATCTACAGTGTTATAGGAGGGTTACCTGTTTATTACATACATATAAATATATATATATATAGACCCAGCTGTATTCGGAAATTATCTATACTCTATAAATTTTACTTCAGGTATAATAACATATATTTAAGAAAAAACTACTAATAAATTTATATTAATGTATTTTAAAGTTATATATATATATATATATATATATATATATATATATATATGTTTAATTTAATTAAAAATTTAAAAACTTGTATTACGTGAGTAATTTTCTATTATACAAATAAATGTTTCATGTAAATTATTTTAATGGTTTTTATCATTAAGTTACATTATTTATCTTACTTTATTACACACATACTTACATTTGTATATATATATATATATATATATATATATATATATATATAAATATGTATGTATGTATGAATGTATGTATATATCAAATCATATAAAGTAAAATATATCATTACATGACAGTGATGAATACATACACGGCCTTATTTCAAACCATAACATATCAATTTTCATCAAGCTACTCGAAATGTTCCGACACATACGAGTTTACAAGCATCTATGTATTTATAAGCATATCTTTATACATGTTCATATTTACAATGATAATGTAAATCTTCTTTTGGACATGTAAATCAATCATTGCATATTGATTAAAGTAATTAGATATCGCGAAAATGTCTTGCTAATAATAATTATTAATCAAAGGCTAAAAAAGACAATAAACAGGTGTATCGTATTTCGGTCGAGAACAAAATATACGTGTACAGAAATCTCTTGAAAATATAAATAGACGTTTTCAGTTTGATTTATTAAACATGGCGTCGAGGCGTTGATAGCTACTTTAATTTTTATTTTCATTTAATTTTTATAAACGTATTTCGTATCGATTGAACACAACATAAATAACGAGCTATTTTTACATAGATATACAATTTAAAAAAGTAATACGAAAGCTATTTCTAAAATCAACATTAATTTTATTTAACGTCACGCAACTGATTGAAAGACATATTTCGTTTTCCATTGATGACGTTATATTTTCCATTATTGATTTCATTCGAATTAAATTATTTTGTTTTGTCATGAAAAAAATCTACGCGTATATTTTCAATTTATATACATATATCCAAATTGAAAAATATAATTAATTACACAGCTAATTTTTTTTAAAAAAAAATAAGATTGATGTAGTGCAAACTTCATTTCTGAAACTAAACACTTGAGAAACCCCAGCACTAGCTCGGTAAACACGCGACATTAGGTTTAGAATTAATTGATAGGCAATTACGTGGCTGCCGCCATCTAATTAGCGGTGATTAATGCGACATTCACCTCAAATAAGACTACTGAAAGAACCATACCATCTCGAGTCCAACCCTACGTACTGAGATTACATTGAAGAGACACTGCAATGGCGGAAGTTTGCCACTTTATTGAATTAATCTCTTTTCTCGGCACAGATTTTTATCTGAACGCATTCATTCGAATCTTTATTGCGTTGTTAAGTTGTAAAAAAAGTTCAAATTCAATGTATATTAAATTTATAAGATTTTAGAATTCAGAACGACGACCTTTTATTAGTATAACTGTCTTACAGAAAACATATTTAATATGAGATGTTTGAATTGGAGGAATTGCTACTTTTTTATTATTTATATACGGTCGTGGATTCCTATGTATACAAAATGATACTTTAACTTTATTTATTTATATATATATATATATATATATATATATATATATATATATTTATATATTTAAACGTACGTTTCAAGATTCAAAACATCACTTTTGATCAATTGTCAACAATTTTATATCTTTTAAATTTTATTATTTTAATAAATATTTAATCCTACGAATTTCTTGTATTTTTGGATATTTTTTATATAAAGAGGAAAATATGTTAACTTTTATGATCTGATAATCTTTCATTTTTATGTTGAAAAAAGTTCAAATAAAAATCAGGTTGTAGTTGTAAAAGATATTTTATTACTATTTATTTTTTCAAATTGAAATGTAATGTAATTTGTCAATATTTTTTTTCTAAAAATGAATTAAATAAAAAATTATATTTGTTTATATCACTAATATAAATTTATTGAAGATAAAATATATGTTGTATATGGTAGTCCAAATGAGACTGAATAATAGTAAATGTATATCTTAAACCCATCAAACTGATTTGATCGACTCTATATTATGGTAAATATGAATTTTTAAACAAATATTTATCATAAAATAAATATTTGTTTAAAAATTATCAATAATTAAGGATTTTTTTATATATAATAATTAAAACTGTTTATAAATTTTTATATAATATTATAAAATTAAACTCAGTAATATTAAAAAAAAATTTTTTTTGTTTAAAATTTTTTTTTAAGATAATAAGCCAGTACATTTTAATCAACAGAAATTAATTTATTCATTAAAATAATGTTAAAGAAAATATACATATTCCCAATCACTATTCTTTAAAATATTTCATTTTATTTGATAACATATATTTTTATTATAATATTATTTAAGGGAGTATTCTAGTCTAGAATTTCGAAAAAATCGATTTTTTTGCATATTTTCAAAGTTTAGACCTTTAAGAATATGTCCTTAAGAGGATTTTTCGAAATTCGAATTATTTTCGGAGTTATAGCTATTTTTGTGACCCGCCAACCAATCCGGTCTGGCCGGAACGAATCAACTTTAAACGCGTTTTTCTCGAAACTACTTTTTTCGATACGGTTGACGTGATATCTCAAGTTCTAATGGACCGATTTACTTGAAATTTGGTACAGAGCTTCTCAATATAACAGTGATTTCCTCCGCCTAGGACTTTTTGAAAATTTTGTTTTTTACTATTTTTAAAAAATTTTGAAAGTTGAAAAAAATAGGGCAAAAAATGACTGTTTTTTCACACTGCCGCCATTTTGTGAATTTTTTTTAAATTTCTCTAGGCGGGGATACTACTACAACCTTCTTTTTCAATAATTTCAAAAAAAATTTTGGTTTAGATGACCGGAAGGGTTAGAACCACGTCAAACAGGAGACACCTTTTTTTTCGAGCCCCCATTTTGCCAGCCTGTACCTTTTTCAATTTTGATTTTTTTGTTTTTAATAATACTTTTTTATATTCTTAAAATGTCAATAAATAACTGATAAAAAAATAGATAGTAAAAATATTTGTTGGTTGTTTTTTTATAGCGCCCGAAAAAACACCTAAAATTCGTGCGTCTAGACTAGAATACCCCCTTAATACATTCTGATTTTTTTCTAAAATTTTGTTCATTTTTTAACCGAATACCAACTGAAAAACAAAATTGTTATTAAACCAGTTAAAAAAATATGTTTATTTTTTAAGTTATTTATTAGTCTTATACATTCATATAATTTCAACACTCTTTACATTTTTCATCTTTTCCTTAATTTTCTATTAATATTGATCGGAAATTAATTCCCTTGATTTTATTACTTTTTGATTAAAGAAAATTCTCTTTATTTTGTAATTACATGATTATTAAATTTAGTATTACAATATTTTGTGTTTTATATATATATATATATATATATATATATATATATATATATATATATATATATATGTATATATGGGGTATCCCATTAAAAACACGCAACTTAATTTTAAATAAAACATATTTTTTGTACGAATGATGAATTTTTTTAAATGAAGATGAATGTGCGCTCCTCATAGGACACCCTATATATATATATATATATATATATATATATATATATATATATATATATATGCCTGTGTATGTGTTATGCGTGCATGTAAAAAAATATCCAAAATAAAAGATCTGATAAACTTCATTAAAAAAAATACTGTTTAAACATTTTCTTGTCTGTGTTAGGTTAAACATGTTAATGTCGATTATTTCTCATTATAATCGCCTTAAAATTAAAACACTGTTTTATTAGTACCCAAAATTTACCGTTAATATTTAATATTTAATCCAAACCCGTATTGCTGTATTTATTTTATCACCAGTATTGATTAATTTATTTATGTAAAAAACTTCAATGTGAAATATTTTTCTCAAGAATTCATATTTCATAAGAAATCAATTTAATGTGAATCTATAAAGTAGATATTCAGATAGTTTTCATTTGAATTACTAGATGAGTACCAGAATCACAATACTCTCAGAGCTGAATAATTATCATTTTCTGTATTTAATAATAATCTTCTTATAACTTTTCTCAAATTTTAGTAGATTTTTTTTATGGAATATATAAATTTATACATTGAAATAACAGATATTTCAATTCTAAAGGCGATTATCTAAAGAAATAATTGAAAATGTGTTTAATTTAATATCAATAGAAATGTTTATATATTTATGATAAATTGTTGAGTTAATAATTTTTAGTATATTGTTGATTTAAATCCTTCCAAAACTTTTTATATAAATATATTTCACTTATATATATATATTGAATTTTATATAATTAGGAAAGTACAGCATAAATTCATGTAGAATATATAAACAATGCGATTATGAAAGATTAATATATATATATATATATATATATATATATATATATATATATATATATATGTTTGTGTATGTGTATCTAAATTCACAAACGATACAGACAAAAAACACGTATAACCCAAATGGATATTGGCTCATTTTCGAAAATTACGAAACAACACAAACTGGAGCAGATTATTTGTCCTGTCTCGTAACGTAATTTCGTGTTATTTTCTTTGATACGCGAGCATGGAACATCGAATAAATGCCAAGTCTGGCCGGGCTGAGAAAACAAAGGACGGAATAACTCGAATTCGAAGTTATAACATCCTTCAATTTGGAAATGTACTCGATTGGATTTCAGACATCTTTGAATCTACTCTGCGTTTGCACTGATCTAATTTGTCTTTTGTATATTTGCTCTCTTTCCGCTCTTATTATAATCATTTGTTCTCTCTTGTACGAGTGAACAAATCTCGTACATTTTGGGAATACGTAGGTGGTGACGAGCCATTAGTGCCATCTGCTGATTTTTTTCTTTTTTTTTTGTAGTCAGGTACTGTTCGTGTAATTTATCTAACTATATGACAATACCGCACTTCATGTACTTTTTTAACAGAAAAAGTTTTATACATATATATATATATATATATATATATATATATATATATATATATATATATATATATATATATATATATATATATATGTGTGTGTGTGTGTGTGTGTGTGTGTGTATAAGCTGATGTATCTTCTTAAATATTGCGTGAAACCGTTCGATATGAAAGAAGTAGTTATAACCAGTTTTTTTTTTTACAAAAAGTATAATAACTTAATAATACAAAATCAATATTAGATGGAAAATGTATAAAGTAGATTTTTCATATTTTATCGTTCGTTTGAGCAATTGAATTTTGATAACATTTTTTTCATTTCCTTTCGTTCGAGTAAATAATTATCTTTCAGTTAATTCAGCATCCTTCTTTTAAAATCGGATTTACTTTAAATTATTATTACATTATTAATACTCAGCAATATTTTATAAAAATATATACATTGTAAAAAAAATATTATATTGTAAATTGTAGCGATGTGTATTATATTAGGTATACCCGTTTTTTTCAAATTTTAAAAACATTTCCATCTACTAACAATAATTTAACTTCATATAGCATAACTTATATTCCAGTTAAATATATTGATATTTAGTGTGCTTTTTGTTAAATTTTGAAAAAAATTAAGTGAATCCTATAAAAATTGAACAGCAAAGTGTGGATAAATTCCATATTACACATTTGATGCTTTATGAGTTTCGAAAGCATAACAACACCACTAATGTCACAAATGTCATTAATGCTGTTTATCTTAATGTCTTAGATAGCAGAACATGTCAACGTTGGTTTAAAAAATTTAAGAACGGTGATTTCAATCTTTTCGGCGGTATAAAATCTAGAAAATCTGTTGAGCTTGATAAGGATTTGTTGTTGGCTGAAATTGAAGCTGATTCTAAACAAATCATCCAGGAATTAGCCACCAAATTTAAAACTTCATGGTTCACAATACAACGGTGTTTAAAACAACTGAACAACGTGCAAAAAGAAGAAATGTGGGTGCGATTTCAACTTTCAGTCGAAAACAAAATTCAACTTATAACCATCTGCAGTGCACTTTTGGCCAGGTTAGGCAGAGATCCTTTTTTTCAACAAATTGTTACTGGAGATGAAAAGTGGATTCTATACAACAATCCATATAAGGAAAAACAATAGTTAACACCAGGACAGCCACCTTTGCCCACTCCAAAACCAGGTCTTCGCCCTAAAAGAGTATTACTGTCAGTATGGAGTGATTTTACAGGAATTATTCACTATGAGGTTCTGAATCTTGTTGAAACCATAAGTGCTGAATATTATTGTGCTCATCTCGATAGACTAAACATGGCTTTGATGCAGAAACGTCCAAGACTGATTAATCGAAAATATGTTATTCTATAGCATGACAATGCAAGACCTCATAGTGCCAGAATCACCCAAAAAAATCAAAGAGTAAGGTTAGAAAGTACTTTTTCACCCACCGTATTCTCCTAATGCTGCACCATCAGATTATCATCTTTTCAGATCTATGGAACATTTTATTAATGAAAAAAATTGACAATGCAAGATCTCATAATACCAGAATCACCCCAAAAAACAAAGAGTTAGGTTGGGAAGTACTTTTTCACTCACCGTATTCTCCTAATGCTGCACTATCAGATTGCCATCTTTTCAGATCTATGGAACATTTTCTTCGTGGAAAAAATTCCTACTGCGACAGCTAGCTATCAAAACTGCACTCGAAGAAAATTTTACTTGAAAATCACTCTCATTTTACAAAAAGGGAATAAAAATTTTGTCAAAGAGATGAACAAAGATTGTCAATAACAATGGAGATTATTTTGTAGATTAAAATTATTTAACTCTTAAATAAAATAAAATTTTGTACAGTATTAAAAAACGACATTACGAGTACTTATGAGTACACCTAATATTTGTAAAGATTCATAATTATTAATTTTTATATATTTTTCTTCATTGAGTGTAATTATGTTTATAGATACAAATTATTTAGTAAATAATTCTTATTAACAAATATTCTAATATGTATATAAATCGTTTTAATTTAAAACATGTTATGATGTATATATATATATATATATATATATATATATATATATATATATATATATGTATAACATAGCTATTTTTAGAAACAACTTACAGCAATGTAAGATTTGAAAGTTGTAAGTAAAGTAAGTACAAGATGGAGGGTGTGTGAACTGATAAGATGAAAAGCGCTGTACGCTCCAGCTACGAACTTATACATTGCAGAAGTTTTACGAACAGCAAAAACTTTGCAATGGATCTGATGAGTAGACGAGGACAGATTCCGTTCAAAGATGTGTTCGTAGGTTTTTCACTTTTTTATTTTCTTTCTGTTGTCTCGACGCGAGAAGAAGAATCGTAAAATATCCATTTTCGCAGCTTTGCATTAAAAAAACGTTTTAAAAAAGGCTTTATTCTTGTTTGGAAACAATTAAGTGAGCTGAGGTCTCTAAAAACATTTAATAGTAATGAAAACGGGATAGATTTTTTTTTAATATGAAAAGTTGCACATATTTTTAAGTAGAATATGCACTTATATTTAATATATGTATAAAAATAAATAAGTCATATATATATATATATATATATATATATATATATATATATATATATATGAGCACGAACATTTGATATTTTTTCAAGCATTTTTATCTATATTTTTTATATCTAGAACAAAAACACAAAGGTCATAACTAGATGTGCAAAACAATGGAACTTATGACATTTACATCCCTAAATGCAAATCTGTAGTTAGTGATTCACATTTATGACGAATATATTTTTACAATCGGAATATTTTTTAAATAAAGTACGAAATGTAAAAAAAAAACATTTATATAAAATGAAATATTGTAATATAAAAATATATTATATTTTTGTAAAAAGTAAATTCATAACAGAAAATTTTATAAATGGCTTTTAATTCCAAATTTATATTTTAAAATATAAGTAAGTGTAATTTATTTTTACATTGATTATTCATTATATTGTAATTGCATAGATGACTGACTTCTTTATTGTCTGACTGTTTTTCATTTTAAATTTAACTAATTTTTTAATGTTTCAAAAAATTATCACTATTTATTATAGTTTCATATTTATTTGTGTGTATAAACATGTTTTTCAAAAAATAATCGTTCTTCTCAAAAATATACTTTGTATATAAAAATACATGTCAATAATTAATAACGAAATACTTACCCCGTGTCTCCTATTTCACTGAATATTTCTCTGCATAATTTACATAAAAGTTTTAACATAATACATTGTTGTCGTCGTTTGCGTGTTATTGTATCAAGGAAGTTAATTTCTCTTATATCGGTTATAATTATAGTAGTTCTTAGAACAAAGCTGTTAACTCGAAATCTTATTACCAATTTAGAATATTAATTAATTGAAAACATTTAAATGCTCTAGGAAATAATTAATAAGTTTCTCTCATATAATATCGATTCTGTCTTACGTTCACGTAATGAACACATTTTAATTTTTCTCGATTTGCTCAACTTTCAATGTACGTTATTTTCATTTCATTTCCCAACAAACTGTAATATTAATAATGTATATATAATTTTATATTACAGACGACTTGAAAATAATATTTATCTCTATAAAGAATTTTTTTACTATAATTCAATTATCAACATCAAATTCTTCCAGCAAACTAATATTTTTTTTCTCAAATTTTCATTTCATCTAACCACGGATCTCTTCCAAAGTTTTTTTTATATTTTTATATATCCCATTATCTATAGATGATTTCTTTACTATATTTTTTCACTCTTAGTATAATATCCACAACTTTATAATTTAAATTCACTCGTTTTTTCTGTAATGTCTCTTTGTTCATCTACACGTTATTTCTAATCTATACTGTCCTTGCTTCTTTACGATATCTGGTATTGCAAATTCATATTTCTCTGCTATAAGTAAAAACAAGTATGATGTATTTATGAAAACTTTTTTATTAACTCTTTGAGGCACGGAATTTTCGAAAATAAAAAAACCCATGATGCACAGAAATTTAATTTTTATAAAATTTAACAAAGTTGGTTTATTTTAATTAATAAGGAAGTAAAATTACAAAAAAAAATAAAAAGTCATTCAAGCTTTTAATTATAGGGTGGGACATAAACAGCTCCTCTGTGCCATGGAGACTATATGTAATCCTCTGTTCTTCAAGCTACTGTAATTTTTTGAGGTAGTAGAAAAAATATCCCACCATACATACATATTTAGGTATCAAAAAGGTGGAACACTTTCAACCCTGCCATGCTCTAAAGAGTTAAATATACAGGATATTAGACTTCATAATAGTTTTTTTTACGTGTGATAGAACTTTAAATTGAATTCCTATTTAAAGATCTATCTAACCTAAAAAACATTCTTTATATATATATATATATATATATATATATATATATATATATATATATATGCACATACATATAGAGAGTTTTAGGTTAGATAGAACTTTCGACAGAGTTCCAACTTAAAGTTCTATCACTCTTAAAAAAAACCCTATATAACAATTTCTTTTAAATAAATTGTATTCCATTTTTATGTTTCTGTTTACTTCATATAAAATGCTTCTTTGTTATTAATAAGTTGTAAAAATATACAGTTTTCAATTTCTTCCATTTGTACTCCTTTTAATTCTATTTTCTTCTAATTTGCAAAAAAAAGAAAGCAATCAAGGTCAAATGATAGAGTGGGCCGAAGAGTAAATACCAGCTCGGAGGGGGGGATTCTTTTTCCTAAATTTTCTTTTCCATTGTTTATTTTCTTCTTCGTTTGTATTTTCTTCATAGTCGTCTAATATTCTTCTTTTACCTCCACCTCAGAGATAGATATCTGATTTTTTGTAATTTTTCCCAGATCACAATTTAAAGCCCGAAAAGAGCAAATGAAGCACTAGAACAAATTATATGAAGAAGTATGGCGGAAGACGGGGTATGTTACACACCCCTAGGTACGTCCATGAATATATGCTCCCATTATCAGAGGTCGTATAAAATCAAAGCTCAAAAAAAAATAATTTGCAAATTCATTATAAATCAATTTTATCTTACTCTTTACCACAAAACCAATTTTTCGACTTGCTTTGTCGAATTCTATTCTTTTTTCAAGTTCATTTATGTCCATTAAACAAAACATAAATTACTAGATTAGGTCAAGTGTATTTTATTTTTATTCATGAATGCTTCCAGTTTCATGTTTTAAATACTACTCCTAGTACCCCTACAAGTATTTTTGATAATATTCCATCATTAAGTCGTACTGTTTCATAAATTTTAAACTTTTTTCCATCGTTTATTTGTATGGATGGTATAGTATTTCTATAAATATTTTTTAAAATACAATATATTAGATGCACCCATAAGTAATGTCGTTTTTATTCAAATTATAAAAACATTGCCATCTACTGACAATTAGATGATGACTGACAATCAGTAGATGGAGATCTTTTTAAAATTTAAAAAAAAATCGATATTACTTATGGGTAGGTACACCTAATATGTTTTTCAATTCGTTAATTTTTCAATACTAACAGAGCATTTTTTTATAATT
This sequence comes from Neoneuromus ignobilis, assembly GCA_029203775.1. Taxonomy (NCBI): domain Eukaryota; kingdom Metazoa; phylum Arthropoda; class Insecta; order Megaloptera; family Corydalidae; genus Neoneuromus; species Neoneuromus ignobilis. The sequence goes on along the minus strand of CP092089.1, from coordinate 1,882,362 downwards.
TATAAATCCTAAAATGATGACAATTTATATAGTGTATATATATATATATATATATATATATGTGTATGTGTGTGTGTGTGTGTATGTGTGTGTGTGTGACCCAAATGTGACTGAGATATAATAAAGAATAGTAAATGATAAGCAACTAAAATGTTTTTCTTAACCCTCAAGCTTATTTGAACTATGCTATATATATATATATATATATATATATATATATATATATATATATATATATAAATGTGTGTGTTTATATCGATTTGTATCTCCAAAATATAAATATACACTATCTGGGAAACAATGCAAGCTTGCTACACTTTTTTCAAGACGTACAACAGTGGCAAAAAAATAAAAATACATTTGCTACAGTTAACCAACAAACTTTGCTTTTTATGTTCTATAAAATATTGAAAAAGTAATATATCTTCTTTTTATAGAAAACAATATATATATATATATATATAATATTTCTAAAGATTGAGTAAATGGTTAGAATTAATAATGTTATTTAATTTTAAAAATATTAATTATATTGAATATCACTTTACAATTTTTCAATGAAATCAGTACATATATATATATATATATATATATATATATATATATATATATATATATATATATATATACTTTTTACATACATACATATATGTGTAAGTATAAAATTAATTATAAATTATTTACTTTTTTAATCCTTGATATAAATTAGTTCCTGTGTTTACTAAACCGTGAGAAAATTTCAAATGATCTATTAAAAAACAGGAAATTGTTCATATTGGATATATAGACAACGAAATAAATCTGTACTAAACACTTGCTATCTCAAAATATTTTATTATTAATAAATCTATTTAAATATTTTTAATTATACTGATTTTTTTTAAACGACAATTTAATTTAAAGGTTGTATTTTTCGTTTCTATGATTTGTTTATTGCATGTAAGAATTTAATATTTAATTTATTGCCACAACTAATTTGAAAGCAATGTTGAGGATACTACTATTTGAATATTCATAAGATTTTATGTAGATGGACATACTTGTCAAAACTAATCTAAATATACAAAACTGAAATAACTAAATTTATAGTAAATTTAATTTAGTTGTAAATTTGGTGTTAATTTTGGCTCTGCGACTTATAAATCGATATGCAAAATGAATATATTTACATTTTTCAACGCAGTGTCCAATATGATAATGAAGTACAAAATAGATCGACGAATTAATTTATCTTCCATAAATAATTCTAAACGTGTTTAGCGTCATAATTGTCACTCTTTCAACGTTTTGCTCGATTCAAAAGTCTGTCTATTAGATATGAAACTTTCACTCCAATTGCAGACGATGATTCATATCGACACAGTTCACCTAAATAGAAAATAACTTTTCATTTTCAGTTTTTTTGAAAAAAGAGACTAGACTCGAAATCATTTACGGAATATCAACGAACTTGGCAAACTTGTAACTCGACACAAACGGCCACGTTCGTGCATTTTAAATGCGTTAAAACCGCCGAGACAGGAGACTCGTGGTATTTTACTAAAAGTTTATTATAATGTAAAGTGAACTGAAAATATACTGTATCGTGTATAGCCGGCGTTCTCGCCACACGTTTCGCCATTTGTAGAAAGTGATTTGTGGTTTTATTCTTTGTGGCACGTTTGAATATTCAACAGTCGCGACGACTTGTATTTATCATTTCGCGTGCCACAAGTGGCTGGTGTGTAAAGAATGAACGTTTTGAAAGTGAAATGAATAAGTTGAAAAACTATTTAAAATGTAAATTTGTACAGCGATTCTTCTTGTTATCTTTCTTAATGGGATGACTAAAATACTTAGATACGAAATTTTCGATGTTGTTTGAATACTACCTCAAATATATATTACTTCAATAAACTCATATATACAAAAGTTGAATATAATTTTGAAAAATCATCAAATGTCATAAATTATATAAATTGCATTGTAATACAATTTATATAATTTATGACATTGTAATACTAAATTTAACAATCATGTAATTACAAAATAAAGAGAATTTTCTTTAATCAAAAAGTAATAAAATCAAGGGAATTAATTTCCGATCAATATTAATAGAAAATTAAGGAAAAGATGAAAAATGTAAAGAGTGTTGAAATTATATGAATGTATAAGACTAATAAATAACTTTGATACGAAATAAACATGTTTTTTTAACTCAAATATTAATAACAATTTTGTTTTTCAGTTGGTATTCGGTTAAAAAATGAACAAAATTTTAGAAAAAAATCAGAATGTATTAAGGGGGTATTCTAGTCTAGACGCACGAATTTTAGGTGTTTTTTCGGGCGCTAAAAAAACAACAAATATTTTTACTAACCATTTTTTTATCAATTATTTATTGACATTTTAAGAGTATAAAAAAGTATTATTAAAAACAAAATTCAAATTTGAAAAAGGTACAGGCTGGCAAAGTGGGAGCTAGAAAAAAAAGGTGTCTCCTGGTTGACGTGGTTCCAACCCTTCCGGTCATCGCAAACAAAATTTTTTTTAAATTATTGAAAAAGAAGATTGTAGTAGTATTCCCGCCTAGGGAAATTTTAAAAAAAATTCGCAAAATGGCGGCAGTGTGAAAACAGTCATTTTATTGCCTATTTTTTCAACTTTCGGAATATTTTAAAAATAGTAAAAAACAAAATTTTCAAAAAATCCTAAGCGGAGACAATCACTGTTATATTGAGAAGCTCTGTACCAAATTTCAAGTAAATCGGTCCATTAGAACTTGAGATATCACGTCAAACTTGTCGAAAAGAGTAGTTTCGAGAAAAACGCGTTTAAAGTTTGGAGTCGAGTTTAGACCGGATTGGTTGGCGCGTCACAAAAATAGCTATAACTCCGAAAATAATTTGAATTTCGAAAAATCCTCTTAAGGACATATTTTTAAAGGTCTAAACTTTGAAAATATGCAAAAAAAATCGATTTTTTCAAAATTCTAGACTAGAATACCCCCTTAAACACAAAATTATTTATTTATACGTTGAACTTTATGATCATTTACTATTTTTAAGCTATTAAAATTCAATTTCTCATTAAATAGATTTTTTATGATCCATTAAAACAATTATAATTACAATTCTTTGTAATCATTTCAAACAAATACATTTTTAATTTTTTATTTTTACTTAAATTATTTTTAGAAATTTTTTTGTCAACTTTATTTACTTCTTTTAAGTGTTATATATATATATATATATATATATATATATATATATATATATATATAAAATATTGTTTAAAATAGGAAAAATTCGTTAATACATTTTTACTGAAAAAACTATTACAAAAAGTATTATGACTTTATTTCAATTTACGCAAATGGACATACTGTGTTCATTTATGTGAAAATATGCATTCAGAACACAATGGATTGATGACCTTTTGCCTTTATAATACACACACATATGTGTATACATATCATCATCATCATATCAGCTTATATCAGCTCACTGCTGGACCAAAACCTCAATGTTACCCTTCACTAGTACTTGGTGGTCGTACTCACCACTTTAACCAAGCGGAGTGGTGAAAATTTTATATATATATATATATATTTGTGTGTGTGTGTGTGTATGTTTTAATAAAAATATCATTACTTTCAGTATCATTAACTCTCATTTCAACTGAAATACGTTTTGCACTAATAACATTTTCGTACAAAAGTCTGTACAGAGTAAAACAAAATTAATTTTAAAGCATATTTTATGAATTACGTTTTAATTATTTTAAAATATTTGTTTGTTATGAATTTTTATTTACATACATCACAAAATCAACCATTTTATAGAATGTTTTAATTAATAAATATTACAATATTAAAATAACCAAACATTTAATTGTATATTCTTTTTTATAGCTAGATTTATACTTATAATGATTTTTCAATATTACATAGCTTTTTCAAAATAAAATAAGTGTAAAAATATATACATGTTAATACTACATTTTATCCTAACCAAAAATCTGCAATCGATTAAAAATGTTTACAGTGAAATATTTGATTGGTAATTAACTACATTTGAACGAATAATATTTTGTTTTTAAATTAATAATTTCCTGTAAGTAAAATTTTGAATTGATTATCTCTCTCATTTACGTACAAATTGATTATATAGGGTTTTCTAGTAAGATTGTGAGAAATTTGACAGCCATGTTTAAATTTTTTAAAGCTCATTTTCATATTTCAACTCAGTATAGTTTGGCAAGTTATCATAGAACAACTCTTAGAAATTGTAAAAACTTCAATAGACTTATTGAAACAAGAGCTTAATGAGTCCATTATTTTACGAAATAGATCCATCAATTGGCCAGCAAGGATATGTGATCTAACTACATTGGATTATTTTTTGTGAGGTAATTTTATTTTAAATAATCGAAAGTACGGTTTTTAAAATAAACATATTTTTATTTATCAATCAATCAGTTACAACGTTTAAAATCAGGTTCTTCAATTATCAATCAACGACAGTGACTTGAGGAGTTCTTCTTGTTGCATCCTCCATTTTAGAATTGATGTTATTCTTGCAACGTCCAGTGTAGAACTGATGTTACCAAGTGTAATAAGTAACAAAGAAACCTCCAATTCTCATTATTACGATATTTTATTTAATTCAAAAATTGATTGACGCGTTTTTTATAGTTCTAAATAATTCCTAAGGAAATTATTCTTCAACAATCAACACGTGGACAATTTAAGCCGTTCTCGTGTGACTAGCCTTTGGAAAATTACATGTGTTTCATATAACTAGGTTATATGAAATTATTGGTCCATGTTGATAAACCACAAACAACACAAGCATTAAAAATAAACACTAAACGTGGAATTAATGAAATTGGACTGCAATTATGTGAAAGAGTGACTAAAAATTGGACTAAACGAATACACTATGTCAAGCGAAGTTGTGGTGGTTATATGAGTAAAATTAAGATCCATTATTAATGCCATAGAATTTGCTTAAAAATAAAATAAATAACTAATTAATTAATTAAATACTTTTTGTTTTATTTTCATTTAAACTTCTGAAATACGTATTGGAAACCCCTATATATTAATAATCTAATACCTTTTTATCATATATATATATATATATATATATATATATATATATATATATATATATATATATAAACATATTGACAAATAAACATGTTAGAATATAATGCAAGCAAATAAAAAGTAATTGAATAGTAATAATCAAATCCAAAAAATGGTACCAAAAATAATTGAATGTAAAAAAGTATGGTATATAATATAATTGTGTATATATATATATATATATATATATATATATATATATATATAAATATGTGTGTGTACGTTTATAATATGATTGCGTTGATCATTATCTGAAAATTTAATTAAATAAAATTAATACGTTCAATTTTACTGTATTCATTTTATAAATATCTTAGTTGAACAATAGGCAAGTTTGAATTTATCATTAAAGCTTTAAATTGTACGCTGTGTTCGCAGTAAATCATATCGCCGAGCAGTGTAAGCGCTGAAGCTCTGTCATACTTTATCCTTCGTTGCATTCAACTGAAAATCTACGTTATAGTGCGTTCACGCTTCTGTGTGTACAGAAACGTGCAGATATGTGTATTCGTTTTCAGTTCCGCCGACATGACTTATATGCCCGCACGTCTACACCAGACGTAAACGATCCAATCAGAATGTACATTTGGTGGTTTCGTGAACAAAATGATAAAACTCTTTAATTTATTATACGCACTGCTCATCCAGATATCATATACGAGATTTGAACGCGTTCGGCGGCAATAAAATGTACACAATTGCTTTTCGCGACCACGAGTTCATATACACTGAATAACACTTTGCAGTTTACCTTTTCAATTTTTTTTTCTTTTTGTATATATGTATAATAAACTGAGTATTTTTACATGTATTTATATATATATATATATATATATATATATATATATAAATATAATTATATTCTATAATATTATACTTTTCTACATTCAATGATTTTTTGGCGCAATTAATTGAATTTGATTATTATTATTCAATTGCTTTCTATTTGCTGCATTATATTCAAACATGTTCATTGGTCAATATGTTTATCGCCACGGAAGGGGAATAAGGGGGATGTTCTATAACATTCTATAATATCATATGAAAAAAATACAGGTACCTGTTTTCTTTACTCTTTTGTTTATTGTATGTATAAAATTTGTTGAATGTGTCAAAATGTGTGGTTTTTAAAAAGAATCTTTAATGTATAATACAATAGTATAAAAGTATTAATTATTATAAAATAAAGACAAACACACTTATTTTCACGAGGTTAATACATTATTAGTTTATAAAAATAAAAAATTCGGTTGTTAGTAAACTATATTGTGTTAATATATCGACATGAAGGTTAGTTTTTTTATATATATAACCACTTCTTGAATTTTAAATATTTGTATATAACTTTAAAAATTAAGTACAATGATTATTTCATTTATATATATATATATATATATATATATATATATATATATATATATATATATATATATATATATATGTATATATGTACAATTATATTATATACCATACTTTTTACATTCAATGATTTTTGGCACAATTTTTTGAAATTGATTATTACTATTCAATTGCTTTTTATTTGCTTGCATTATATTCTAACATGTTTATTAGTTAATATGTTTATTTAAAAAAAGTATTTTCGATTGAGGGAAATGAAGGTTTTTTTCTAGAACATACCACAATACATATAAAAAAGATGAAGTTACCTGCATTCTGTGTTTCTGTTCTTTTGTTTATTTTATGTATAAAATATGTAGAATGTGTCAAAATGTGTGGTTTTTTAAAGGAATCTGTTATGTATAATACAATAGTATAAAAGTATTAATTATTATAAAATAAAGACAAACACAGCTTTTTTAACGAGGTTAGTGCATTATTAGTTTATAAAAATCTAAAAAAAAACAGTTTGTTATTAAATTAGATCGTGTTAATATATTGATATAAAGGTTAGTGCTTTTTTTTGTATATAACTATTTCTTGAAATTTAAATATTTGGTAACTTTAAAAGTTAAGTACAATAGTTATTACATATATGTATGTGTATGTATGTATATATATATATATATATATATATATATATATATATATATACATGTAAGGAATGTAGTCATTTTCAAATGGTTTTAAAATGACAGTTTCATTTTGTTGTGGTTGATGAGATGTTATTTTCCATCAAGATATTAGTTTATCCATATTACACAAACGAATTTTAACCCCAACACCACAATAATTTAAAGTGTTCAATAATCACTTATTATTTATAATTACATAATCTATAATTATATCGGCTGATGCATTTCGATAGCGACGCCATCATCGTCAGAGACTTTCTGTTAAAATCTAGACTAACTTTTTTAAATATACCTATACTAATTTGTGTTTTGTGTCCTTATTCAATTTTAAAAAATTAAATCACAAAACTAACGCATGCAGATATTCAATTCATCTAGAACAGACCTCACAAATTGTTAAAAAATTTCGAATACCGTCACAAGTAATAAATAAGTCAATTCATGTCATCAAAAAAAGTTACAAATCTATGAAAAAGAACATGTTGCAAAGACAATAAATAACTGAAAACACGTCATGCTTGCAGACCAGATGACGAAAAGAAAGATACAACCCCCAGTTGTAGATGGATTGAATAAGGACACAAAACACAAATTAGTATAGGTATATTTAAAAAAGTTAGTCTAGATTTTAACAGAAAGCCTCTGACGATGATGGCGTCGCCATCGAAATGCATCAGCCGATATAATTATAGATTATATAATTATAAATAATAAGTGATTATTGAACACTTTAAATTATTGAGGTGTTGGGGTTAAAATTCATTTGTGTAAAGTGAATCAGCCACAGTTCCAAAACAACAAATAGTTTATTCATATTTTAATAAAATGAAGTATATTGGAAACACACCACAGTTCGAAGAAGAATGGAATGGCTGTTTACGAAATACATCTATATATCTAATTAAATAGTTTTGTAAATTTTATAATAAAAAAATGCAAAAAACAAAAAACATCTTTCGTTATGATTTCTTTTTAATTTATTTGATTTAATTATAAGTTATTTTTATGTATTCTCAAATAAATGAAACCAATTTCCATGTACGTGTGTGTGTGTATGTTTTTAATTTACAGGTATTAATTATACTTTTATTCTGTATTTTTGCAAATAAAGAAACAACTTACTTTTTATGTTTTCTCTTATTTCATTTATAGGATTCAACTTGAAGCTTTATTTGTATTTTTTCAATAAATAAACGAAAAAATGATTTTCTGTTTTTTCTTTGATTCTACAGGTTCAATTATAATTTTTACTTGTATTTTTTGAACAAAATATTAAATAAATATTTTTATGTTATATTTTCATAATAGATTTAAGTTCTGTCATATGCATATTTTTTAAAATAAAATTCATCACTATGATTTTAAATTGACACATTTTAAGTATACATTAAATGTTATGATTATAATTTGTATATATTCTTGTAAATTTTTTTATATTGTATGCATATTTTGTATTTTTGGTTAAATGCAATATTGTATTGTTTGGTGTAATTTTTCGTAAGAAATGATTTTTTATAGTATATACATACATGTGTATATATATATATATATATATATATATATATATATTGATATGAAATATATGTATGTGTGCATATGTGTATGTGTGTGTTTGTAAAAGAATTAGAAAAAAACATCATACATTTTTTATTAAAGAGTTTTAGAAAAAATCAACATTAAATGTTTTGTTACTAATACAACTATTATTATTAGTATGGTAAGATTTAAGTATTAATATCGAAATCATCAAAATAAACAATATCTTTTTGTCAGGAGTGTTCAGAGATCCTTAATGACATTTATACTTAAATTTTTATAATAACCATGTTTAATAGCGGGAATGAATTTCAACATGTCCATCACATCTTTCTTCTCTTATGATAGTTAGGATATAACAAAGGCTGGTTTACATTTTTCCGAACTATTTGTTCATCTTCTACAGACTTTTTAATATTAATGACATTGAATTCTACATCTTCGTTAAAATCATATTTAAATTGTATAACATGGAACTTTAACCTTTTTAATTTTATCCAATGCATTTTAAGCCAATTTACTGGTAATCCTGTGACTGTTACCATTCTGTTAACGATAAAGTTATCTAATGGCTTTGTCGAGAAAAAATTCGAATGAATCATTTAAAACTAAAATATTTTTTTAATAATCCGAATGTACTTGCTTCTGTAACTGATTATGACGTTAATTCTATAATAGATATATTTTTTAATTACATTTATAAATCAAATGTGTGCAGCGTAAACTAAATGGTAAACAAAGTGAGTTTAGCACTTAACGTATTAAAAATATGTATTTTTTTTAATTTTACGCTTTTTATGTCAGTATAACGGTAAACAGTTTATCGTTATCATCTAATATAGAGTCATCCAAATGTAACGCAGAGATTTATGTTTTATTAAAAAGAAACATGTATATGGTGATGTATAGGGAAACATGTGTATAGTTTTAATATATATATATATATATATATATATATATATATATATATATATATAATCTTCCTACCATATTATCTTAGTCATTTTTGATATCGTTTATATAGTGAAATTACGACAGTTATTTAATACCTAAAGTCTGAAAGATTTTATGTAAAGTGACACTTTTTCAATAAAAAGGTTTTTATTCCCTTCACACTTTTCAATTCAAATTCTTATACATGAATAAGTATTTACTTGAACTTAAATGACAGTGTATTTTGAATTGAATGGATTTGGGAGGAAATAAAATTTTTTTATTTAATACTTTGAGTTATGTACATATATATATATATATATATATATATATATATATATATATATGTAGTATATTTGATCTTTATTTTATTTCTTCTTATTAATTTTGTAGATTAACAGAAGATTGTTAGAAATTTACAAGTCAGATATACTTTTTTTCTGAAAAATCTTTTTTTATTTAAGTATCTAAAAATCTGCCTAACAATTTCAATTAAAATCTAAATAAGAGTTATAAAATATTGATTTTTCAAAATTATACATGTAATATACCTAAAATGTGATTATGATATTGAAATAACTCTAGAATTTAAAAATAATTGAACGGTTATTAAAGAATCATAAAACAGTTTATTTTTTAACTATAAATTATTATCGATATACAGTAAATTCCATTACCGAATTAAACTAATTCCAGCAAAAGTGCTCGACAGACTTTGTTATTATATTTTTTCCCCTATGTGAAAGTAAATGTTTTTAACAGAACAACGTTCTCTCATGTACGTATATAACATCGTCTATAAAGTTCACATCAGCGTACATTGTTGACCCTGTCGATAATAAACTTTTCGGATGGGGATGAATTATAAATTCACCTGTGCACATCCGTGTTTACGCAGGTAAATGAAAGTCATAATATTGGAATTTTATTCCTTCTTTGTTTTTGTTTCGACAGATTATATATTCCATTATAAAAAATCAAATTATATTTTCATAAAATGTTTACACATGCTTGTGATTTATTACAATGTTCGAATTTTATTAAAAAATATCTTTGGAGATATTTTTATGTATCTAATATAAAAAAGTATATATATATATATATATATAATGGACAATAAAATAAGTGTGGATAATATCCTCTTCCTTATGTTTTGTCAAATTTTTCATTTTTAAGTTATTCCATTGTCTATTGAATAATGGATTTACTATTATATTTTAACACTTAAAATAAGAGTGAAGGTACACTCAATTTCATTTTACAGAGAATTTACACGATTATATATATATATATATATATATATATATATATATATATATACGTACATTGGGGGTATTCACACTAGTCAACATTCATACAGTATTACCGCTCGTCTCACACCCTCTTATATCCAATTCCCCCACCCAAAAAAATTAGTTTTCTGGTAAGAGCGTGTGAGACGAGTGGTAATGGGCCGTGAATACTGTATGAATGTTGACTAGTGTGAATACCCCCATTTATAGGTGTAAAATAAAAAAATCACATTTCGTGTAATTTTTCCAAGTTTTTTTTTAAACAATTTTTATTGAAATCGAATATAATATTCCCATTTTATACATTTAGCATAAAAAATATAAATGTGTAATTTTAACAGATTAAAATAGGTCGAGGACGTTGTTATTCATTGTACGAAAGAAACCTTATAATAAAATAAAAAAGGTAACATTTATAGGAAATTTTGTGAAACATTACGTTGCTATGAAAACATGATAAATACTTTAGTTAAGAAAAAAATCCAAGGAAGTGAAAAGAATACTTTTCCTTTGCTAAGACCTCAAAAAAAGATCAATTCAAATCCTATACCGATATTTTAAAAGAAGTAAATATAATTATTAGTAATACATGTACAATTCGTATAAAATTGATAAAACTCAATTTGTAAGAAAGAAGTGCTAAAAATGTACGTTTGCTTAATACAAAAAAAAATGCAATTGACAAATTTCTCTAGTGACTAGTATAGAGAAATAGGAATTATAAATTGGGGAAATAAATGTGGTTAGACAAAACAAAAATGAATTTGATTATTTCTGGTGCAGAAAATATGTAAAATACAAAAAAAATTGTTACTTAAGTACACAAAAACATATTTAAAACAGGGAGGTAATAATATTTTCACATCATGTTACCTTTGATGAAAAATATAGGCCCTGTGTCATTATATGAAAAACAAACCTAAACATAGATTTTCATTTCACTATGTTTTACAGTTTTAACTACATGCTTTAGGTGGAATTGATTGTTCGTGTTAATCGTTGTGATTCAAATTAAAATACCAAAAACTAATTTCTTAAAAAAAATTAAACGAAAAAATATTTGTCATTCAAATATACTCGTATATAGCATTTGAATTGTGTCGAATTTGTACCATGAATTTATCAGGTAATCGTTATAATTAAAAAAAAATATCGAAATTCAAATTTCTTAAAAAAAATAAACATTAGATGAAAAAATATTTCTATCATTCAGTTAAACTATTATATAACATGTGAACTGTCGTGTCAAATTTATACCATGAATTTAATTTTTGAACATTGTGAGATATATATATATATATATATATATATATATATATATATATACACACACACACAAGTATATGCATGGATATTTTTATATAAACTGTGTTCAAAATACAATTTCAAACTGACTCATAAATAAATTAAAAATGGCCTATTCGTTGATATAATTTCAAGTTAAAGAAAATGTATCTTTTACAAAACTTCGAGTTGCAATTTGCAACATGTCATCGTTATATATGTATATTTTTTCCTCGACTTGAACGAAGATCTTCAGTCGTAATAAGCGCAGGTGGATTGCGATCCTTTATATAGTAGTCAAGGTAAGCAATTTTTTCGCTATGTACAAAGAAGTATGTCACGTCCCTAAAAGGATCCGTCTATGTATACTACTACTAAAACATTGTTTAGGCACGTGGGCGACGCACTTTTTAAGGAAAACTTACACATTAAAATGCATCATGGCGTACGTGTAGTTTAACATAGCTTTGAATTATAATGTTATTTCAGATTTTATACATAAAGAATTATGTGTTGTATTTTTTAGTTTTCCATGTAATTATATATATATATATGTGTGTGTGTGTGTGTGTGTGTGTTTTAAGTGTTATAGAATTTTAAATTGAATCCCTATCGAAAATTCTATCTAACCTGAAAAAACAACCTTAATATGTGTGTATAGAAAGGTTTTTATGTTTAATATAATTTTCGATAGAGATTCAATTACAAGTTCTATCACTCTTAAAAAATATTATATATATATATATACGAGGTCAGACAATTAAGTAATGCGACCTATTTTTTTCTCGGCCTGTGGTAACACTGCGAACCTGTAACTCCGCCACCGTAATAGCAGATCCCTACTCTCTCGATTGAGACCTTGACCACCCTCGTACGATCATTTCTTCGCCAGCTGTTTAGTGTTTTGTAACAACGCGCGAGTAGTGCATGTCACGAAAATGGAATAGAGAAATTTATTACTGGTTATTACTGATGATGAAAGTTATTACTAAAAAAAAAAAGTTATTACTGGTGATGAAAGTTGGTTCTTTCAATATGACCCCGAAACTAAACGACAAAGCCAACAGTGGCTGTCCCCTGGAGCACCAAGGCCAAAGAAGGCGAGAATGAGCAAGTCCAAAGTGAAAACCATGTTGATTTGCTTCTTCGACAGCAAAGGGGTGGTTCACAAAGAGTTCGTACCACCTGGACAAACCGTAAATCAAGTATTCTACCGCAATGTGCTCGAAAAATTACGAAAAAGGGTGCTCAGAGTGCGTCCAGAGATTGGATTCTGCATCACGACAATGCTCCCTGTCACAGTGCGTTCAGTGTCTCTCAGTTTTTGGCGTCTAAAGGCATCGCAACGTTACCACAACCGCCCTATTCACCGGACATGTCACCCTGCGACTTTTTCCTATTCCCCCATATGAAAAAATTCGTCAAAGGTCGACATTTTGACTCCGTTGAAGATATCCAAGAATCTGTGACGAGGGTACTCGGAGAGGTCCCACAAGAAGTGTTCCAGAATTGTTACGAAAACTGGAAAACTCGCTGGAATAAGTGTATAGATGCGGGAGGGGACTACTTTGAAGGGGATCGCAGCGATGTACCTTAATTTTTAAATATACTCGATTTTTGAATTTTGTCGCATTACTTAATTGTCTGACCTCGTATATATTCAGACTAGCCCAAATAAAACTAAAGTATGTAAATCGGGACTAAGAGTTACATCATTTGAGCCACTATACTAAGTAGACATGGAAATGAATTTTCAGCAATATTTATTTATTTTTGTACATTTATCTTAATATTAAATTTTTATATAAACTAAAAACATATTATATTTGAGAAAAAATATAATAAAATAAAGAAAATTAGTAAGATCAAAAATTTTGTAAGAATATTGTAGGAAATATTCATAAAATATTAAAAATATTAATAAATGTAATTCAAATTTTTAAATAATAATGAATAAACATAATTTTCACAAAAATTATGTATGTTTTAGGAGAATTTGGATTTTTATTATTTTGCATGTATATATATATATATATATATATATATATATATATATATATATATATAAAATATGTAAATAATATAATTTATATTTAAAACTTGATATTAATATGTATATTACGGAAATAAAATAAAAATCAGTTGACTTGTTTAATATATGAAAATATTTGATAATATTAACAAACTTGATAAAAATAAAATACATATCTACTGAAAAGAGAACGAACGTGTGCATTTATATAAAGTTGAGATTATCATCATGTAGAAAAACTCAAATATGCAAATCGCTGACTATTCTTCTGGATTTACCTGATTCCGTTTTTATGAAATACGCTATTCCCTTATCGCAGTTGATATTTTTTTTTTGAAATGAAAACTGTAATCCGTATTTCAAAAATACATTTCATGGAAATACTTTTATATAAATAATTTGGTAAAAAATTGAATTAAAATATTTCATTTTTCAATTTATTTGCATATATATATTTCTCTATTCATCATCCTATATACACATCTAAGCGTCACATTTGGATGTCCCTATATATTGGTTTTGACATATCACTTTTTCAAAGATTGTTATTATATCCTCTATTATTTATAATAATGTAATAAATTTCCATATTCATAATACAAACGACTCAAACATACATTAGTTTTCATTTATATAAAAAATATTGAAACTTCTGTTAGTTCTAAACCCATTTCCAACACTTTTTAACGTCAGTACTTTCTTTTGTAATTAAACTTGTCTTCGAATCATTCTAACGACAATACTTTATAAATGAAATTAAAAAGAGATTCTGTAAATAGATATTTGTACGACTTCACGAAGAACGTTTTTTTTTTTATTTGCGAATCAATTTGACACTGGTATTTGGAAATATTACTTTCTTTGACTATAACCGTATTCGTTTAAATCTATATGTGCCATAAAATTCTTATAACATTGATATATTTATTTTTATGGAAATGAAACTGTAACATTGGAGCACAGTTCTATATAAAATACGACTTGCAGGATAAACTTATAGCTTACAATAGGTATGTGAATAAGGATTGTAATCCTATTATTGTTTTCAATATACAGTGATATATATATATATATATATATATATATATATATATATATATATATATAATAAAAAAAAATATTAAAGCACATTAAACAAAATTATGAAATATACAAAGAAAATTTAAAATCTAAAAATTAAAATTTAGATTATTATCTTTCATCATTTTTGTCTGTTCTCATATCCTTTGAAAAGTTTTTCTATCAATTTTTAAAATTCCTAACATTATTCTTTCCATACTTCGTTGAGTTGTCAAAAATGTTTATTTCATTTGTACATTGTGTCCAAGTTTCTAACCCATCACTCATTGATTATATATTTTTTAAACTCAATGAATTTTCTTTTCATAGTATTTTTCATCTTTCCAAATGCTGCTCATGCAACCCTTATTATCGATTCAATCTCTAGACATAAATCACTATCATATCGTATAATTTTTCCCAAATATTTTATTTCATCAATATTTTTTTCTTTTTCTACAAAGTTATTAAAAAATTTTAAGTTTTATTCTTATTTATTTTCAGTCAAACTATTTTTCTTTTAAGTACCATTTTTAGCTCTTGTATTTTTTTACATTACAATATATGTCAAGTGTTCTCTCAATTTTTCCACACTTTTATTTTAAAAATTTGCTTCTGTCAATACATATTCTAAAATTGCATAGAATAATTTTTGCAACAAACTGTCTTCTTGTCTGACCCTTTTCTCTAGTCTAATTTTATCTGAAAGCATTTCTATTCTGATTTACGTCGTTGTATTTTTTTACATCTTTTCTAGTAGTTCCAGATATTTACTCATTCCTTGTTCTTTCAGAGATAAAAGAAATGTTGTTATGATATATATTCAAAAATCGACCGGTGTTGTAGTGATTTACATCACCGGTTGTCATACGAGAAAGTGCGTTCGATCCCCCAGTCAAAATAAATAGGGTAAACGAAACTCTTTAGCTGAGGTAACAACAAGTTGTTTAAAGAGAGTAAACCTTAAATGACAAATTCAATTAAATATTATTTCATAAATATTTTTACAAATTTGGAGATGTTAATGTTTCATAAAAAATATTTTTTGAATCGAATATCACTTTATGTTTTCATCTTATTTATTTTCATTAAACATTATTTAATAAATATTTTCAGAAATTTATAAATATCTATATTATATTAGGATTATTTGTCTACGAATATTATTTTTTAAAAAAGATATTTTTTAAAACTAATATCACTTATTTTTTAATTATTTAAAGACATTTCTTTGATAAGCAGTTATACATACATTTAATAATTATTTTTGTTTATGAAATTCGTTCATATATACAATTTTATTAATTAAAATACCGAATAATGAAAACATTTTTCTTAAAAAAGTTGATAATTAATTTAAAATAAAAGGACTTATTGTTCATATTACATTTTTCTATAAAAAAATTATATCTGCAAGAGACACGAGATATTAAATAATTTACTAAAAACGTTATACATAGCTGTTAAATTTCAATTTAAAAGCGGAAATTATTATGCAGATTAAAGTGTACGAACGTTATTAAGTTTTGTTAATTGTTCAATAAAACTGATTTATAACTGGTGAAAGACACTTCAATTTAATATGAGAATTAATAAACATGAAAGTATTTATTGTTCAGAAATTAATAAATTAATTAAGAAAAGTTTTGGAAAACGGGTAAAAAAAGTTTAGCACGTTAATAAAATTTAAATGTGAGAAATTACATCAAGAAATAATATATTTGGAAAAGTATATTTCTTTACATATCAAAAAATATTCAAGTCTTGTAGATTTTATTCATCGAGAAGAATATTTTGACATTTCTTGTTATGTCCATTACATATCAATTATAGCATTTGTATTATTAATTCTAATAAATTTTACGAAATGCTTTGTTTGAATATCAGATCATAAATTCTGAATTAAATACTATTGATAATGAATGAACAATTAAATACATTGTTTATATATTTAATGTGTGTGTGTGTGTGTATTTACAGTGAGTCAAAGTGAAACTCATACAGTATTATGTTCAATAAATTGTTGTATATAAATTTTTAAATAAAAAAAATCTTTTTATATTTGACTTACATTGTTTATTAAGGATATTTTTATCATATAAAAATAAATAAATCATAAAATAATACTTAAAGACCAAAAAAAAGTACGAATTCTGAAAAATCATTCAAAAACACATCAAAATGAAACTCATACAACTAACAAATTATTTATTGAATTAAAATTTACAATGGATTGAATTATTTTAGTACTTAGTAGAGTAGCCTTTATTAATTTTTATAGCCTTTAAACGATTCAGGATGGATTTAACTAATTTTTCACAATAAGCTAGATCATTTTTTTCCATTCTTTTAACACCCCTTTTTTAAATCATTTTTATTAATAATAGTGTATGTTCTAGTGGCAACTTTTAAGTGATTCCATAGATTTTCAATCACACTTATATCAGGTGATTATGGTGGTGTTTCCAGTACTTTGGGGTAGTTATATAACAACCAACTACGTGTTTTATAAGCTTTGTGCTTGGGGTCGTTGTCCTGATAAAAATTAAATGTTTGTAAAATCCCAAGTTTTTGAACACTGGCATTCAATTTTTTTCTTAATAGATCAATATAAACATTTTGATTCATAATACCATCTATAAAATTAAATTTCCAACCCCTCTCGTAGACATACACCCCTATGCCATAACATGACCGCTCTCATGTTTGACTGTAGGACGTAAGTGTTTTAAAGACATTTCTGTATTTGGTTTCTGCCATACATTATTTCTCCCATTGGAACCAAATAAAGTGTTTTTGCTTTCATCCGTAAATAAAACATCTTTCCAATAATTAAAACTCTTATTAATATGTTCCTGAACGAAGATTAACCTTTTGTTGCAATTAACTAGATTTATGAAAAGTTTCTATCTGGCAATATGAGCATGAAACCCATTTTTATTTAGTATATTGCGAATTGTTTGTGGGCTTGCTTTTTTATTTAGATACTTTTTAACTTCTAAAGTCAATTTGGGCGCGCTAATTTTCGAATTTTCTTTAATTTTTCGTAGAATCCAACGCTCGTCATGGTCATTAAAAATCTTGCGGAGCCTCTTTTTGAGTTTATTGTCATCATTTTGGCCGTGTTTAAATCTTTTTATTACAGATTGCATTGTATCGTGGCTTCTATTAACTATTTTCCTAATTTCCCGTAGAGTTTTTCAATTTTTGTAATGAAAAATCATTAACATTCGCTCGTTCGTCGATGATTGTTCCCTTTGTCTACTCAAAGTGAAAATCCAACTTATATTTTTTACAAAATGACTACAAACGACTTAACTACAGGTTTTTTTGTAACCAAAGTGACCAAACACATATTTGAGGAGTATACTTTCTTAACTCAGCAGTTTTCAAGCGAGAGTATTCGTTGTATGAGTTTTATTTTGATGTCTTTTTTGTTCATTTTTCAGAAATGGTTACTTTTTCTAGAGTAGAAGTCTTAATTTACGATTGAAATTTTCAAATATAATAAAATAACCTTAATAAAGAAATTAACCAAGAGAAATAAAGAAAATTGTTATTATATTGAAATATGTGTGTAAAATTATTGGAAATTAAAACTCTGTATGAGTTTCACTTTGACTTACTGTAGATATGTTCAAATTTATACATCAAATGTACTTTACATCTCATGTTAGTAAAATCAAAATGATAGTCACGAGTTTTGTTAATAGATAAATAATTTCGAATAATTAACATTCAAGTATTAATCACATTACCATAAAAGATAATTGTTTATCCTGTCTTAACAAACATTTTAACGAATATAAATTAGCAGTACAATATAATCTTAAAACAAGATCTTACATACCATTTATGTTTTAAAATATAATCTTAGTATAAAAATAGTCACATGTAAACAGTTAATTTGGCACTGTCTGTAGCTCACTTTTACATAAATGAATCATTCTCGAAACTACAAGAGTTTTTCGAGAGATTTATAATAGTAATCGGTCGTTGATCACTTCTACACTAATACATATTTTTATTTTTATGTCGTTGTGTTTACAAATCAGTGTTATAAAATCTGATACGGTGATTGAAATCCTCATTAGTGAATTAGCGAACCAATAGTGATTAAATTCCTTGATGTCACTTTTGTTTAGTGGCTTTGAACTACTAGTTTTGTGTATATGGCTTTCATCTTCAAGTAAACTAATGATATTGTAATATGATTATAATAATCTCAAATATTAGTTTTTATAATTGATATATTGTACTACACTATCATCAAATCTATCTAAAAATAAATTCAATACTAATAACAAGATACTAAATAATAATAGCACCGAAGAATAAAAACTCGTAAAAAGAGTTTAATTTAGTATTTTTGTAAATTCTGTACATATTTTTCACACGATTTTCATATCTTAATATCTCTTATGTCCCATCACATATATAAGATCATCCAAATGTGACACCTAGTTTTGACTTTTATTAAAAAGAAACAAATGTATATGTGAATAGTGGTGTATATGTGAATAGTTTTTTTTAAAATAAAACACAAATCTAGGCGTCACATTTGGATGATCCTATATTTATGTAAAAATAATGAATTATATCTTATAGTCAATAATAAAATAAGAATCATTTTCTAAGCTACAATATTGATATTTTTTTTAATTTTTTTTTCTTTATAATGTTATTTCAAACTACCCTTAAGTAAACAACATTTTTTTCAATTTGCTAATACTTCTTTTATAAATTTCACTTCTTTTCTATAAATTTATTTCTTGTATTTAATACTTGAATCAAATATATTTTTCCGGTTCAACTAAAAACAAATTTCTTTATATATTCAAATATTTACTTTTCTTTAAAGAATTCTTTTCAGCCTCTTCTTCATCTCCAAATAAAAACCTAATATCTTCCCTTTTTCTATTTGCACCGTGCCATATACAAAATATTTTCATTTGTTGCTATTTATTTTTTTTAATATTCTATTTCGTTTTCATAATAAAAAAAACATTTTATTTCTACATCTTACTATAATTCTCTTTTATTTTTTTCAAACTTTTTTAATGATTTATCTTTTTCTTTATACTCATTTTCATTATTATCGTGGTATTAATTTTAAGTTCTTCGTGATTTAAATGTAATATTTTCTCTCTATCTTTCTCTCTCTATATATATTTGATTGAAAACCTAGATATATAAAAAGGTCTAGAAAAAGACTTATGGGTAAATAAATCAAAAAGATAAAGAAATTCGTTAGAATTGACTGAAAGAGGAAAACATTAGATCGGTCGAAGTGAAAAATTTTAGGAAAAAGCTTCATTGAACAGTGGATTGCGAGGGACTACTAGTGCTAATATATTAATTTCTAATATGTATAATTTTCTTACTATGGTTGATTAATATTTTTAATGTAAATTAAATTTTTCTGTGCTACTTAATTATACCCTTATATACATAATGTGTTTTTAAAATAAGATAGAACTTCAAATTGAATCCCTATCGAAAATTCTACATAACTTAAAAAAACATCTTTATCATACCTTTATATGTACATACACACACATGTATGTATATATATATATATATATATATATATAAAGATGTTTTTTTGAGGTTATATAGGACTTTAGATAGGGATTCAATTTGAAGTTCTATCTTATTTTAAAAACACCTATATATGTATTTACATTTTCTTATTAAATTTGTTTCGTTATTATTGGATTACCATTTTTCAATCTAGTATTTTATTCTTTCTTCCTTAAAATTTTATTCTTTATTCCGTATAATTATGGTCTTGAAAAAAATGTTATAAACAATATATATAATAATATTCTTAGGAATGGAAACAACAAATTGAAATTTTTATAAAATTTTGTAAAATAATTCATTTATATAGGATGGTCCAAATTGGACTGAAGGGTTTGAACATATATTTACTTTCTTACTATCATATACCATTCTTAATCATCTTTCAATCTTTTTAGATCACCCTATATATATATATACACCCGTCCCTTAATTTACACGGGACTTTTTTATACGGCAAATTATACCTCTATACACGCAGGACTTATTTTACGCGGTATTGATTTACATGGCACTTTTTATACGCGGTCAGATAGATTTCATTTTATATAATTTTTCATGGAATTTATTATAGATCAGAGTGACGCAACTTCTTACTTGAACGTATAAAAGCATGATATAAATATATAAGGTTGATTATTTTGAATTACAGTAGCGATAGTGACACCGAATAAAATTTATCTACTTTTGTTCTGTAAAACGTTATTATTTTTTTGTTAAGCTATGTGAATTAAATATGTGTTTCTACAACTTTCCTAGCTTTTATTTCCAGTATGTTTTCTATTGCACTGACAGACTCAATTTACGCGATTTTCATTTGCGTAAAACGAATCCACGTGAAACGGATACTTTGCGTAAATTGAGGGACGGGTATATATATATATATATATATATATATATATATATATATTTCTGTATTTACTTTTTGAATCAGATTATAAACTGAATGTTAGAAATACAAACTTCGACTCAGTCATGGTTATTTTTTTCATTGAAAACGTGGATTTCTTGCGGTTCAATCCTACGAACGGCTCTACGTTCTGATGAAATGAGGAAGTGACGTCTTCTCTCTAGAGAAAACATTGACGTTTAAGACTTTCAAATTGTAAAACTCGTATAGAAACACAAACAAATGTACAAATCATACATATTTATATATATATATATATATATAAAGAGAGAGAAGAGGGCTAAAAAGGGAATGAAACCAAATGTAAACTTTTAAATATAGCAATGACAATAACAGTTTTTATAATATTTCTTAGTGACTATTTATTTTTTATATTAGTTATTATTAGTGTGACCTTTCCATTAAAAAAATTATCACCAACAAAGTAAATAAACAAATAATTTTAGCCAAATATATCATGTAATGTTAATGAATGTAACGTAAAGTATATAAATATTCATGTAAATAATTATTTAAAAATGTTGTAAATCAACAAGATAGTATTAGAACATAGGTACATCATATCAAATTATTGGAATCGATACTGAATATCTTATAAAATGTTACACGCCCTGACGACAATCGATCGGAATATAGATGGTATATATATATATGTATATATATATATATATATATATATATATATATATATATATATATATATAAACGTGGAGGAATGTTTTCTAACTGTCCAGTAACCGCGATATCTAATTCTTAGTTAAGATCTAGGTCTTATTGTTCCATTGTGTTTGTTTTTATTGAATACAAAACTAATAACTAATGTCTTTTAAATATTTATATAAGTACATATATATATATTACTTTTATTCCAAACAACATAAAATTTAAATATGAAATTATATATTTTAAGTTTACGTCTGTAATTTATATCTGAAAGTTTGTTTTCGTACTGCAATAAAATTTGAACATCATATCTTTACATTTGCATTTATATGAAAATGAAATATTTGTTTTATTATTCTACGTTTCCTTTACTAAGAAGTCTGTAATTACATGAATTGTTTCATATTATATTTTAAACAAATATACCAGTTAATTTCGTTCTGTATACAAATAAAATTCTTATCAACAGAACTAATTAATTACTAGATCTGAAATTTATAAAATTCATGTATTGTATATATTTATTTTTCGCATAAAATAATCTTAAATCGGAAAATCAATTTTATTCAAAACATTCGATAAATAAATAAAAAATATATTTATTTCTTATATAAATATTTCTTTAATATTCTATATTTTTTGTATTCAGAGTCATAAAAAATGTGTATTTCTTTTTAATCACTATAATAGAATTTCTTATATATAAATATATATATATATATATATATATATAAATATATATATATATATATATATATATAGAGAGAGAGAGAGAGAGAGAGTATTTCAATTATAATTATACTTATTCAAACTATAAAAATAATAGCAACAGTTCAATTAATCAGATATATATTTTAATTGAAATACCACAATTATTACAATTCCATAATGATGTCAGAAATATTCAAGTCGCATATTTGAAAGGAAATATTGTATTTAAAACTTTACCATAAATTCAGTCAATTTTATTTATGCTTTTGAAATCTATGCCTGCAGAATATATAACACAATATTGTACGCTTCGACAAATGTAATATAGCTTTTTATTTGTGAAACGGATATTTCATAATGTTTTCAAATATTTTATATCGTTTTCGATAACAATATATTTTAATTATTAAAATTGTATCAAGATTTTTAATAAATTCTTTTCAGTTGTATTAAAAGATATAGAATTTATCAATAATAAACAGTTAGTCAAAAAATAAACTAAATAATTAAAATAATAATAATGATACATTTTTTATTGCTTAAGTTTTTTTTAGATATTAATATTTTATTGCATTAATTCAATACTATATGATTAAATATAATTTTAATATCAAATTAAAAAATATAAATCTATTCTTCTGTTAATTATCGTTTAATTCCTCTTTATATTTTATCCATGACCAGTTTCAACCCTAGAACTATTATGTATAATAGATGGATAATTAATATGTGTTTTTTAAACGTGATAGAACTTTAAATTGAATTCCTGTCAAAAATTCTATCTAACCTAAGAAAACACTTTTATCATACGTTTATATATACATACATACACACACACACATATATATATATATAGTTTTTTTTAAAGTAAGATAGATCTTCAATTTAAAGTTCTATCATGTTTACAAAAAAAATATATTTGTATTAATTTGTGTCTTTGTATCAATTAATGAATTTAGAGCTGAAATAAATCATATTTAATTACAAAAATGTTAAGTAAAGATGGAAAAAATCTTACAAGTTCACAGATTAAAAGGTACACAATTTTAAAATGAATGTTATTGTTTTTTTTTATTTTCATTGAATGCCATTTATGAGTAGCGATATAAATATTAATTTTATATAAATATTAGGTTGTGTTCTGTATACAAATAAAATTCGGAAGGGAGATACAGATGTAATATATATATATATATATATATATATATATATATATATATATATATATATATATATACACACACATAAGGGTCATCCAAATGTAACGCCAAGATTTATATTTTATTAAAATGAAACTATACATATGTTTCTTTTTAATAAAACACAAATTTAGGCGTCACATTTGGATGACGCTTTATATATCATTTTTTAATGAATATAAATAATAATAAAATCTGATCTAAGACTTATCTAACTATGTATTATTTTTTGTTACAGGTAAGTTTTCTTTTACGTTGATGAAAAATTTGTGAGTAAAATATTTCTTAAAATATTAATACACACATACATACACACACATATTTATATATATATATATATATATATATATATATATATACACACACACAAATGTATACTAATTATAAATTAACTTAAATTACACTAATTTTAATGAAATTAATTTAAGCTTGTTGTTACCAACGAATAATTATAATTAATTTCAATCTAACGTTTAAATTATACCTCTAGGCTGATTTACACTAATGATGAATTGGTTTAAGTTTTGAAACTGTAGAATAGAAAGCGCTTTTAAAATAAGCCGTCAGTTTATAATTCTGCATGATTTGTATGTATGTATGCGTAGATAGGTAAGAAAAAAGTGAGATTATATTACAAATTACACCTATCACCAAACAATAGAACATTTAAGTAACTAAGAAAGTCATTAAATTGTTTTTACATAATTTCTTTAAGAGCATAATTTATTTTTTTATGTACTTTACAAAATGTTCAGATTTTATTTTCTTCTATAACATTTTTTTACAATAACGTGTATTCTAAATAATCTATGGATTTTTTGCTATTAAATTTGCCACCCCCCCCCCACAAAAAAGAGTTCAGTATTAAACATATATATATATATATATATATATATATATATATATATATATATATATATATATATATATATATATATATATATATATATAATATTTTAATTTTCAACTATTTAACTACCTTTCAACTTTATTACTACCAGTCTTATTTTTTTCATTACCTATGTTGTTAGTTTTTAAGTAAAATAGAACTTCAATTTAAAGTTCTATCATGCTTACAAAAAAAATCTTTGTATTAATTTGTATCTTTGTATCAATTAATGAATTTAGAGCTGAAATAAATCATGTTTAATTACAAAAATGTTGAGTAAAAATGGAAAAGATCTTACAAGTTCACAAATTTGACAAGACACTTTCTTGTCAAATTTTACTCTATGCTGTGTTTAAATTTTCTTACAAACCTTGCAAATTACTAGAACGTTTTTTTTTAATTCCTCTTTCTATTTTATCCCAGTGAAGGGACACAAATCAAATGCTTACATTGGTCAAATCATCCTCTCTAATAAGCCTGGTTGTTCTTTGTTTACCACTTATTATCTACATAACTTGGATAAGTATATTTTTTTAAAAAAAAAAAAGTATCCGACGATGATGGCATTGCCATCGAAATGCGCATTAACCGACATAGTTATAAACAATAAGTGATTATTGAACACTTTATAGCCATTGTGATGTTGAGGACAAAAATTCATTAGTGTTAAAATATTTTAGGTCATCACCTTCTGAAAATACAAACACACTCCCAATTAGTCACTGATTTAAAAGAATAGTTTTGTATTCTAAAATGTGAAAATATGTGTATTTTATTAATTTTTTTAGATTATGAGATCTTTGGTTCGATCATTTTTAAAACATCCCTAAAACATAATATTTTTCCTTCTATGTTTAATTGTATGTTTTACATAGTCTTTTAATATTCTCTCTCCAACTCGACATCATAGAAATACTCTCACGTAAAAACGTACTTCAATTAATATTTCATGAGATTTCGACATTTTTTTAAAAAAAAATCTATTAAATCTCAACGACGACTACAGTGAATAATGTTTTTCATTTAGTCGATTTTTGTATATTCGAAGAACAAAAATGTAAGTAATACAAAAAATGTAAATAGAAAAATCTAACTATCGTCTTTAACAATCATTTTAAGTTTTTTTTTCACCTAAAATACATAGAAAAATAACATTCTTCTATTGAAACCAAAAGATCAGTTCTTACGTTTTTTTTAAAAAAAAATAGTTATAAATCTAATTAAAGGTTTCAAAATGTCAATTACGATTAAATAAGTATATATCTTAAAATATTTATATCATGACTATAAAATTTAAAAAAACACAAGCTTTAATGATTTATAAAATATTTTTATAAAGAACCATATATATATATATATATATATATATATATATATATATATATATATATATATATATATATATATATATATATATATATATATATATAGTCGTCAAAAATATTTTCAATTTAAAAGTAATAAAATAAACAACATGAAAAATATTTCTGTAATTGAAAAACATATATTACTCACATTGAACAGTTAAAAATATAATAACATAAAAAGATTTTTATAATGCTTCTTAAGAAGTAAAATATATTACATTTTATTAATATTTAAAAATATTACCTTAGAAGTTGTTTAAAATTCAAATAAATTTTAATAAGCGAAAAAACTTTCTTCGTACTCTTATAAAATGAATGCTAATATATAATGGGTAAATAGTATCATTATTTATGTATATATATATATATATATATATATATATATATATATATATATATATATATATAAATTCAGTGTGTATTTGTGTGCTGCTTATATTAAAAAAAATAAAAAAGAGGTACAGAAATCTTTCCTCTATCAATAGATATTAAAGCCTAAAATTTATTTATGCATATAAGTGTTTTTTAAGAGTGATAGAACTTTAAATTTAATCCCTTTTGAAATTTCTATCACTCTTAAAAACACACACACACACATATATATTTATGTATGTGTATGCCTATGTGTGCATGTACATATTGTATAATGAATATTCCTTCGAGTAAAGGAAATGTTTGACATGTGAATTTTTTTCATTATTTAGTGTATTCATAATTATATAATACATTAAGTTAACATATATATGGACGGATGGACAAACGATGACGATAAAATACAGGATAGCCTCCTTTTGCATGTTTAGTTGATTCTGTGACACAAATAGCCTACAACAATCTCATGTGCTACGAAGCGCGTCATCTGTACGCGATTTGTATTCAAACATGCCTGATATTATTAAATCATGTATAACGTGTACGGTTTTTGTTGGTCGTCATTCAAACAGTAGACACAGTTTTATGCATCAACATACTTTTTTAATAACATTATTTCCCTTTTAACATTTTTTTTGTACACTCCGTGCGTACATACGTTTTTTATTAATGAATTATTTATCTTCTAGCGGAATTCTTTTCAAGTAATAACCATTACTTATTAATGTGTGTTTTTTGTAAGAATTACGTTTTGAATTTAATTTAAACATTCAAATTAGATTACCGAGATAAAATATTACACAGAAAAACATAATAAACCCTAAAAAAATATTCGTACATCTGTAAATATTTACTTCTTAATTGTAGTTTATTTGTGTAATAAAAAAATGTACATTCTATCTTTATGACTTAATATATTTTCCAGTAATAATTATCTTAAGTTCATTCATTTTTTATGTATTAAAAATATGATGAAATTAAATTTGTAATATATATCAGTAAATATTAATTCGGTTAATTATTAATGAGAGAACCTAATTTTTTCAAATAAAATTTAAACATATTATGAAAACTATATATATATATATATATATATATATATATATATATATATATATATATATATATATATATATAGGATTTTCCAATAAGCGCTTCAGAAATTTAAATAGAAATAAAATAAAAATATTTAATTAGTTATTTTTTTTATTTTTAAGCATATTCTATGACATTAATGATGGAACATATGACTACCATGACTTAGCTTGAATAGTACAATCATTTAGTCCAATTTTAGTAAATATCTAACTTTTTGAAATTTTTCCCAGATTACGAAATGATGCATAATATAACCATAAGATGACCCAGAACAAACCATATAATGATATATGACGAGCATCGGGGTATGTCACACACCCCTAGGTACGTCAACCAATTAAGTTCAAATTTATAAGAAGACTTACATCTAAAAGCTCAAAAAAGCTCTAATTTTAGTCACTCTTTCACGTAATTGTGGTCCAATTTCATGAATTACACATTCAATATTTATTTTTAACGCTTCTATTGTTTATGGTTTATCAGCATACACCAAGGGTCGCCAAACTTTTTTTGATCATCGACCCCTTAAAAATCTTAGAAACCTCTTATCAACCCCCACGAAATTTATTTTTAGTGGTTTATTTATGTGTTGCAAACAAACAAAGCTTTTACTATTTTTATGCATTTATTTTGCAATTTTACATTTATTAATATATGTAATAATAATTTTTCTAACTGATAATCAGTCGAGACGGGTGGGCTTGATGATTCTTAGCAAGATTAGCAATATTTGTTGCCGGTAAACAAACTGGTATTAAATTCATTGAAACAATATTCAGAAACATTATATTTATATTTAATTATATTTGTGATATATAATCAATTTTTCCATCGACCCCCAGTGGTCAACCACTTTGGCGACCCCTGCCATAAACCAATGATTTCACATAACCCCACAGAAAATAATCCAATGAAATTAGATCACATGACCTTGATGACCAACTGATGGGTCCGTTTTGTGAAATAATGGACTCATTAAACTTCTATTTCAATAAGTCTGTTGAAGTGTTAAACGTTCCATGATAATTTGCCAATCTATAATAAGTTAAAACGTTAAAATATGCTTAAAAAAATCAAACATGGCTGCCACCAGCTGTCAAAATTCTGATATTCTTATTGTAAAACCTTATTTCTATCCATATTAAATTTAAAAAAAAATGTTAAATTCAATTATAGAACTTTCTAGACCAAATTACACAATAGTTGATGTTCATTAGTAACAAACTACGACAAATAAGCTGATTAATATAAAATATATGAATTATTAATTATGTTGGTACACTGATATGAATACTTTAAAATACCGATACGTTACCTCTGTTGGTTACAAATCAATAGAGGTATCCAATTATATACGTATAAGTGAATTTCAAAGTTTACTAGTACGTATTAATATTTCTAATTCGTTCATCGACCGATACACATACATAAAATTAATATCAGTCCACAAAACATGTTAGAACGGCCATAATTGGAGATTAGTTTGATGTGTTATTTGTTGAAATCGTATTCGAATTCGAGCTTAACAAGATATAATATATCATTTGTTATTAACAAGTTATTTGGAATTAAAAACATTTTATGAAGTCGATATTATCGATTTGCTGGAAAAAATAAAATACGACGCCATAATCAAACGATTTGTTACGTTTAATTACAGTTTTTGTAGAGAGATGTGTGTATATTTAAAAATATCGTTTAAAATGTAAATAAATGTATAGTCAGCTTAACATTTGTCTGTGTACATAAAGTCTTTTTCGAGCGATTAATTTAAAATGGCAATTTGTAATTATAAATATAACTGTTTATATGATTTGTACACAGTTATAGGTGTATAAATAAATAATATGTTACAATAGATTTTATACACACTGGCGTATCTGTTTTTTACATTCGTCGTTACATGAAAAACATTTAATTTTCTATACGAATTACGGTATTTTATCAACCGATTAAATTCGTTTTATTTTCATTTTAAATAATTAACAACGCAAAATCGTCATTAAATAATATTGTTAATTGCTATAAACATTTTCGTGTTGATATTTATTTTGCGTGAAATATTAAATATAACACTGAAAACTTTTAATATTATCGAAACCATAAATTTATAATTAACTCAGTTTGAATTCAAAGTAAATGTATTTGAATAATGAAATTAACTCGAGCATCACGGCTGTTTCACATTATTAACCATTTTGGGTACTTCTTACACTTCTCAGCTACTAGTTACTCAATTTACATAAATTACTTTACACACACTCGCCTGTATGTGTAAAACACATGTACACAAACATCTAACACACAAACCCTCGAAGGCATGCAAACTAGATATGTGTTTATTTAGCATTTAGTGCGGTTTCTATAAAAGGATTATTGTCTTCATATGAGCAAATCATCAAAGTTCTGTATGAAATTGATAAATCGTGTGAAAATTAAAAACTTTGTGTGTGGCGTTGTATATGGGCGAATGAAATACACATCCGGAGTACATATCTTGATATTTTATAAGCTGATATTTATCTCATCGACCTTTATCGATCCATTGTCGGTTAGAGACCTCTTGAAGTTTGTTTGTACTTTTTTTTTAAATTTAGAATTCACGGTAGGTTTAACCTTGTTTCTCACTATGCTGGCTTCGTTTTTCTGTTGATGAGAACAATTCGTACGTATTGTCGAATCAAAATTAGACGACTTCTTTTAAATTGTACCATTTTTCGTGTCCTTGTTGTGAGGAAAATGCGAAGTATCGTTCAATTATTTTAAATTTGAAATCGAGTTACTAGGCAAAAGAATTCTAGTACTTTTGATATACTTTTACAATTTACAAGAATAATTTGTTTATATAATTTCTAATTTAAAAAAAGTATGAATTTATATGAAAATTCTTATACTGATAGACAAAAGTAAAACTGATTGTAAAATGTTTATAAAAATAAAAAACAGAATTTGATTTCAAATCACTGTTTTATTTATCAACAACTTCATGCATTCATGATTAAATCATCGAACAAAAATTGATTGATTTATTTAAAAAATAAAAATATTTTTAAGTGTTGTAGAAAAAACGATTTAACAAATAATGTAAAATTAATGAATATTAAAAAAATAATAAATTTATTATTTATCTTAACCTCTTTTTTTATTCAACTACTTTACATATAGTAGAAATTGTTATAAACTTGTATTACCAAAATATTATAAATTTTGTAATAAAAATACATATGTAGAGATGAAAAATATTATTAAGGACTAATATAATTAGGTATCTTAAAATTTCTATGAACTAGAAAATCAGATTACAATTGGTCGATTATTTATATTTACATTGAGAAAAAATATTTTTAATTAAACTTGTCAAAATAAATTTTGTAACAAAATTTCATATATGGTTATGACAAATATTATTATAACCATTTTAAAAATATCTACAGAGTAAAAAATCTCCTCATAATTTACTAATTATTGATATTAATGTTGAGAAAAATGAATATTTCAAATGACTAAAAAATAATTTGATTTCAAATCATTGTTTTATTTATTAACAACTACATGCATTCATGATTAAGTCATCAAACAAAAATTGATTGATTTATTTAAATAATAAAAATATTTTAAAATGTTGTAGACAAAACGATTTAACCAATAGTGAAAATTAATGAATATTAAAAAAATAATAAATTTATTATTTATCTTAACCTTTTTTTTACTCAACTACTTTACATGTAATAGATCAGTTATCATTTTCCTTAAAATAATATCTTTAATTTTACCTTTAATGTTAACTTACATGTTTATATAATAAAATGTTCGATAGGATTTAGATTTGGAATCTGGAATGGTATTTTTAAAATATAAAGAGTATTTTAAAAAACTATTGTAAAAAAAGTTTGATATCGTTATTTTATTAAAAATAATAGTTCTTTTTCATAGACTAAATCTGTACTTTTATATTTTCCTTGAAAATATTTACAAATATATTTTATTATCTATAAATAAAAACTGTAGCCTCTAAAACTGTAATACAACCCCATTCTACAACCAAATCACTCCTATATCATATTATTTTTTTCATTTAATTCACTATTGTATTTTATTCATAAAAACCAATTATCAAATTAGTAGAGTTCAAATCTATTTTCTTTTGATAATATAATTTTTCACATCTTTTACTGCATTTATTTACCAAAATAAATCTGCTATTTCTGTTAATTTTGAGTAACTTTTTTACTACTCTTATATCTAACATTATTTAAAGTTAAAAGTACAGAATTTGTATGTAATTCCTTTTATAGTTTCCTCCTTTATCTATACCACCATTATGAAAAAAATCTGATTTACTATTTAATCATTTGAAATATTCATTTTTCTCAACATTAATATCAATGATTTGTAAATTATGAGCTGATTTTTTACTCTGTAGATATTTTTAAAATGTTGATAATAATATTTTCCAGGACCATATATGGAATTTTGTTACCAAATTTATTTTGATAAGCTTAATTAAAAATATTTTTTCTCAATATAAATACAAATGATCGACCAATTGTAATCTGATTTACTAGTTTATAGAAATTTTAAGATACCTAATTATATTAGTCCTTAATAATATTTTTCGACTCCACATATGCAATTTTATCTCAAAATTTATAATATTTTGGTAATACAAGTTTATAACAATTTCTTTTTCTTGCAGCAAAATTTGTTTTCTATTTTATCTTATTTTTGAAATATAAATACAAATAATTTTTTTTAAAAAAAACAATTTATATGAAATTATGAAATATTAACGAATTTTAAAATATCCCTATCACAATTTTACTTTTTATTTGATTATCTGTAAGTGGTAGATACTTTTATTAAAACTAAATATAAAAAATACTAAATGGAATAATATTTTTATCCAGTAATTGAATTACGAATATATGTAATTATTGTTACACGAAGAATTGTTTCTAAATTAAATTCCGTTTTTAGTTTTTATAAACATTTTTAAATTATTTCCATGTATCACATATTGTTATCCATTAGTTTGTGTATATTTTTATGCACTAAGGTCAAAGTTAAAAATATTTTTTAATTAAATATAATATGAAATATCTCATAATTAATATAATATAAACTTAAATTAAATACATACATGTAGAAAGATAAATAAAGGTAACATATGTTTCCTAAATATGTCATATTTAATTAAATTTATGTGTTATGGTGTAAGACCAGTTGTTCTATTTACTAAAATTCATTATTTATAATTTTATGTTTAAATGTATTATTTATTTTCGGCTAATACGCAAATAATGTAATAAAAATGAAAATTTATATATATATATATATATATATATATAAAATTACTTTTCCATAAACATATGTCAATGTCGTTAAGGAAACATAAATATAAAGTGTTCTCGTTTATATTTCCACAATTTGTTGTTTTAAATAGGTTTTCTGAAACAAACATACACGAACCATTAAACTTGACATGAAACACAATTCTGTCGAACAAACAGTTACTATTTTAGCAAATCAATGTAAGTGAAAAGCTCCCTCATTCCCTGCTTAGCTGTCATCAATGTTGTATCACGATGCAACACCAGCTACAGACAAGGACTCGGAAGCTCACTGGAGCGAAATGTTGTTTGTCTCAGTTGTTTATTGCAGCAACAGTGATGACATAAAAGTATTTACCGCTTTTATATACATTTACGTCATCGCGAATGAACATATGTCGATATAAAGATCAAACATACGAGAAATTGTTGGAATATATCACGTTTATTGTACATAAACTAGCATCAAAGTGATTTATAAAGTATGTGTGATACATAAAAAAAATGTATGCCATATTAACACATAGAGTTAGCATTAACATTTGCAGTAAATTGAAAATATGCATTCGGCTTTTATCGGATGATATCAAAGTGGAAATATAATAGTGTACACTAATTGACAGGAAAAAGTGAACACTTTTCATCAGGGAATAACACCTTTTTATAGTTTTCTGTGTAAATAAATTGATTTGTTTTCATTATAATCAAAAACAGTAATTTATTTATTACTGAATAAACGATTTCGACGAATTTTTTATTCGACTCTATTTTTACATCACAGTTCTTTTTTAAAAAAAACATAAATAAAATAGTTTCAACAAGATTGAACATCACTAAAGAACATGAATAAATTTTCTCTGTTCTTATATTAAATATATTTTTAGTTATAATGGTTTTTAAAATGAATTTAATTGTTCATCTTATCGTTGTTGATACACTACCAACTGCCAAAAATTGTATAACTATTTACAATTTACTTGAAAATCATAAAAAAATCATGTTTTAAATTCTATTGATTATATATAGGTTACGAATTTCACTTTTCAATATTCCATTTTTTCCAATTTTTTCATTCATAGATCACAGATAATTATGTATTATTTACTGATAATACTTATCATAAAACATGATTTTAACACTAAAAAATATATTACTACTTATAAAAAACTTCCACGATTATCGAAAATTCTATCTAACCTAAAAAAACACTCTTTATATATATATATATATATATATATATATATATATATATATATATACATATATCCGTATGTATGTATTAGGTGTACCCATAAGTAGTCGTTTTACAAAATTTCGTTTTTTGTAAAATGAGGGTGATTTTGAAAGAAAATATTCTTCGAGTGCAGTTTTGACACTGAAAAAAAACATTACTTATGGGTACACCTAATATATATAAAGGTATGATAAAGATCTTTTTAGGTTAGATAAAATATTCGATCGGAATTCAATTTAAAGTCCTATCACTCTTAAAAAAATCCTATACTATTTTCTTCTGTTATCTCTAATTGGATTACTAATTTTAACTTAATTATAGGGTCATCCAAATGTGACGTCTAGATTTGTATTTTAATAAAAAGAAACTATATACATGTTTCCCTATACCCCACCCTGTACACATGTTCCTTTTTAATAAAACACAAATCTAGGCGTCACATTTAGATGACTCTCTATATAAACAAATATTCAACAGAAATGCAATAATCCTAATGAACAGTATTTAAAATATAACATAAAACAGAAATACCCAAAAAATAAAATTCTAAAAATACATCTAAAGCTAATATTTAATTATTCTTAATTTCATATTAATAAATTCGTTCGGAATTAAAACTAAACAATTCCAAAAAATGCATTCAGCTTATAAAAACATGCATTCGAATAAAGTTACAAAAATTAATAAAAAAGTTTTTTAATTAATTTTCAAAAATGTTCATTTAAATGTAAATTCTCAAAAACTTTCTAACACTGAACGTATCGAGAAATGTTAAATGACTCCAAAACTCTTGTATATTAGAATGAATAAAGCGTGTGAATGGGTTGGATATTCGTGAACTCTTCGTTGTAGCAGTTACATTTAACACTAATCTCGGTAAATAATACAGTGTTTGTGGAAATTATAATTAGATATTGATTTTATGCTGAATAATAATGAAACGTAGAATTGAATTATAATTTTTTAAAAATCGTAACTATGATAAATATTCATGAAGAGTGTTGATATTTCACGTATTTTTTTTAATAATAGTATGCAGTTTTCTCAATCGATATCTTTTTTAATAGTTAAAAAAATCCAATTACTTCATTTTTAGAAATTTCAAAACTGTTTACTTAATTTAATGAACCTTTGAAAAATGTTGTATTATTGTAACTGGATTAATTTAAAAAAATTATTGAAATATATTCATTATTCAATATAGAAAACATATTATATGTAACACTTATATCAAAAGAAATACATTGTATTCAAATATTTCTTAAGAATTAATTATGCTTTGTTCTGACTTATTGCATTTCACATTATAATTAATTTGTATAATAAATAATTATCATTATATAAATAGTAATATTACACAAGAAAATATATACATAAATATGAATATTAAATTATTTTATCGCAGTAATCTTTTGAAATATATTTATGTTTCTATAACATCGTATACATATGTAAAAATAATCTGATAGAAAAATATAAACGAACATTAAAAATCTGTTTACAGTGCAGCTATTCTATAATAAAGAAAATAAATTAAAAATGATTTGAATCTCAAAACATTAACGATTAAATATTTTCGTTCGATCAAAAATCATAATTCAAAAAAGACAAGTTCAAACTTGTTGACCATCGACTTTTCGTACAAACCACTTATCTGTATTTATCTAGTATCTTCTAATATTCGAGTATTGCAAACATAAATACTCTCGGCGTACATCCTTCACGACAAACTTTCTTGAAAGCTACTATATCTACCTATTTATGTTATGTAGCACGACTTCGAAGCTCTCATCTGGGATCGTTTCCTGTTTTATATAGTACGATTGTATCAAACTGGGAAAGTCCTTCCTGCGTACGTAACTCTATCTGTACAAGCCGTATCTTTTAATCTTTTCATTGTGATTCTGAAATTCTGTTGTTAAATTATATCAATATGAGATCGAGGTTTCGTGCTACTATTATTTCGGGTCTTGGGTTTGAAATCAAATCACTGTTTTGAATATGTTTGTATTGAGTATGTAACGATGTGTATATAATACAAAGATACAGTATTGTCAACCAAAAATTGTAGATAGAATATGAAATGATTTTTGGAAATTTATCTTATATTTATTTCCTTAAAAGTATCTTTATACAGATTATTAAATTTACATGTATAAGGTTTTTCATTAAGCGCTTCAGAATTTTAAATGGAAATAAAACAAAAAGTATTTAAATAATTAGTTTTTTATTTTTTTAATTTTTAACCCATATTCTATGGAATTAATGATGGAACACAATTTTACTCGTATGATCACCACGATTTCGGTTTACGTAGTTCATTCGTTTAGTCCAATTTTTAGTCACTCTTTCACATAATTATGGTCCAGTTTCATAAATTACACTTCACTGTTTATTTTTAACGCTTTTATTGTTTGTGGTTTATCATCATAGACCAACGATTTCATATAATTCCGCAGAAAATTGATCACATGATCTCGATGGCTAATTAATGGGTCCATTTCAAGAGATAATGGGCTCATTAAACTTTTGTTTCAATAAGTCTATTGCCGTTTTTAAAGCGTTGTTGAAGTGTTAAAAGTTCCATGATAATTTTCCAAGCTATACTGAGTTTAAATTTCAAAATGAGCTTGAAATTTAATGGCTGCCACTAGCTGTCAAAGTTCTGATATTCTTATTGGAAACCCCTATATTTTTAAGTTCTTTAACTGATTACAAAAGGTCTTAAATTCATACACACACACACCAGTCTCTCTCCCTCCACTTTTTTATATAAACAATTTCTGTATTTCATCAATATTTAAATAAATTTAATAATTAATAGAATAAAAACTTAAATGAATACCAAAATTTTCTTAAAATTTATTATAATTGAACTCTGTTCTCAGTAATTATTAGAAAAGTGTTCACCAGTTATAAAAAAATATTATTTAATATTGTTACTGATTTTAAATACTATTATATAGGATTATTAAAAACTTTGTTCAAAAGATTTTACACTAGATTGACTGAGCGAGTCAATTTGACCATTTAAGATTTTATTGCTGTATATATGGAAAAACCTGAATATTTTTTTTGTATACATTTCATAATGTAATTAAAAACCGACATACATTTTTTTAAAAAAATATTTAATTTTTTCTATATACATAGCAATAAAATCTTAAATGAGTCAAATTGACTCACTCTGTCAATCTAGTGTTAAAAAAATGTTTTTTTTTGTAAAATTCTAATATAAATAAAAATGATGAAAAAAACGTATTGATTTTAAATAGTTCTTAGAAAATATCTAAATGAATATATCAATATTATCAAAAATATACAACTTGAATATATTGTGTGTACAAAAATAGTCATAGTTTTTAAAAATACAAAAAGAATATTTTATAAAATTACAAAAATCGAACAGTTTTATATTTATTGTTTTATTTAAGTACACAACTCGATGTAATAAAATTTTAATTTATTTATCTTACTTATTTTACAAAAATTAAGAAATAATATTAACACAAAAAATACAGGATCATCCAAATATGACGCCTAGATTTGTATTTTATTAAAAATAAATACGTGTATAGTTTCTTTTTTAATAAAACGGAAATCTAGGCGTCACATTTGGATGACCCTATATTTCACAAAAGTGTCCATATGACAAAAAAAAACAACTATTAAAATTGTTAATAGATAATAAATTGATATTTTGTAGGAGTATCTTTTTGATTTAATTTAAGTAGAATTTTACACAACATTGAATCTACAAAGTTCTTAGCAAGTCTGGTACCAGTCCTCACTTAACAATATTTTAAATTGATTTTTGTAGATATTTAAATATTTTCTTATTCTTGTTTCGAATTACTTTTATTAAACTTATGTGATTTTGAGAGAATAATCAAAGCATATGACATATTAAAAATGATCAATTGTATATGCCATAAATTGGGAAACTCTGCCATTTATAAT
The DNA here is from genome assembly GCA_029203775.1 of Neoneuromus ignobilis. Taxonomy (NCBI): domain Eukaryota; kingdom Metazoa; phylum Arthropoda; class Insecta; order Megaloptera; family Corydalidae; genus Neoneuromus; species Neoneuromus ignobilis. The sequence goes on along the minus strand of CP092089.1, from coordinate 1,843,746 downwards.
TCATTATCATTATTAATCTCTCACTATCCACTGCTAGATAAAGGCCTCTCCCAAAATTTTTCACTTCGATCTATCCGGTGACTTATGTGTATACATAAAGTGTTTTTTAAACATGAAAGAACTTGAAATTAAATCCCTATCGAAAGTTCTATCTAACCAAAATTCTATCACGCTTAAGAAACACCATATATACTGTTTTTGAATTTTTCTTAAATATAAAAATAAAAATATAAAAAATCTGCTCTATTTTATAATCAAAATAATTTTTATTAATATGTTCATAACTACTCACGAATAAAATAATAATATTTTATATGTAATTAATTTTATCAAAATTCAAAAATATACTATTTTCAATTATAACAATAGTATTTGTGTGCTGATATATATGTATGTAAAGTTTGTGTGTGTGTGTGTGTGTGTGTCAGCTCGGAAGCTCATACAAAGAAAAAGAAGATAAAAACTGCAATCAAACTTTATTTATAACATAATTACGTATTTTATCATTCTACTAGCAAGTTTTCAAGTATACCGTGAAAAGCTTATCCAAGAAATTACCCACATCATCTCTATAGACTAGACTGGATTGGTCTCAAAAAGGTAATTTTCGATAGACGAAATAACCCCTTTACAGCACTTTTCGCTCAATGGATATCGTCAGTTTTTGTCCGTTAGATGTATTTTATAGGAAGGCAGGTAAATAAAGCGACCATCAGTTGCCAACAAAGTGCTCTCTCGTCGTGTCTGTGTTCTACGTGCGATTTATTACTGCAAAAAGTACTTCACTCTAGATAAATATATGTGTACTTTTATTCGCTGTGTCGTTTGTTGATGAAATTGTGCACAAAGCTTTAAACATATGTAGACTCGGTAATGTAGACACATACATTCATATACAATATATACGTTCGTTTCTATTAGGATTTTATGGAAAAAACATTTTTTTGAAATCTTTTCAACAACTTTTTTAAATATTCTTTAAGTAATTAATATCTTACAACATTTCAAAATCAGTAACAATATTAAATAATAAATTTCGTTTTAACTGATGAAAATTTCCCTAATAATCACTGAAAAATATATTAAATTCTATAAAAATAATATTGATATTTAAGGCATTCATTTAAGTGTTTATCTTATTAATTTTCAATTTATTTTGATACTGAAATAAAAAAATTAGATATAAAGGGGGAAAGAGAGACTTGTGTATGTATGTGTTTATATATGTACGAGGGTCGTTTGATAAGTATGATAAATTTATTTATTGTTTAATTTAATTAAATTTTTTAATTTAGTTTTTCGTACTTTTTTACCATACTTGTCAAACGACCCTTATATATATATATATATATATATATATATATATATATATATATATAAACAATATAAACATTTAACAAGAACAAGTTATGTTTATAATTTAAAAAAAAATATGTTAAAGATTAATTTACATTATTTATTTATATTTCTTATATAAATATGAAAATATCTTCCATTCCCACCAAACAAATTCATGGATATTTATTTTTCTAAGATATATTTTCAGTTCATAAAAATGGTTATAAAAAACAGGATCTTTCAAACAATTTTCAATTTTTCAATTTAGTTTTTCTTACTTTTTTATCATACTTATCAAACGACCCTCGTATATCGTCAGACTCTTTCTATTCACTGCTGAATGAAGGTCTTCCACCTTTTTTCCATCTTCCTCTTCCATTCTACACTGAGGAATTTTCTCATGTATCTATCCATGAGTTTTTCTTGTTTTTTTTTTTATATCTGAGTTTCAAATCGGTTATTTTATCATTTTTTTTAAATATATGAGTTTGAAATTTAAAAATACTATTTTTTATGAAGCAACCTGATATTTAAAATGTTAAATTTTTATTCGAATAAAATCAATTTGAAAAATGAATATATATATATATATGGGAATAAATAGTTGATATACTTTTCTCGGTTATATATATATATATATATATATATATATATATGTAAATAGTTTGTACTTAGTTTTTATCATTTATCTATCCATGAGTTTTTTCTTGTTTTGTTTTTTATATCTCTGAATTTCAAATCGATTATTTTATCATTTTTTTAAAAAATATATATTTGAGTTTGGAATTTAAAAATACTATTTTTTATGAAGCAACTTGATATGTAAAATGTTACATTTTTATTCGAATAAAATCAATTTGAAAAATAAATGTACATAAATAGTTTGTACTTAGTTTTTCTCATTTATCTATCGATGAGTTTTTTCTTATTTTGTTTTTTCTATATATCTGAGTTTCAAATCGATTATTTTATCATTTTTTTAAGAAATATATATATTTGAATTTGAAATTTAAAAATACTATTTTCTTAAGAAGTAATCTGTTATGTGAAATGTTTAATTTTTATTCGAATGAAATGAATTTATACGAATAGTTTGTACTTAGTATTACTAATAAATACTTTTTTGTTTAAATCCAAATTTTAAATACATATAAATATCACATGAGTTTATTTAAATACATCCAAATTTTAAATATATATACAATACATATAGTTATTCCAGATGTTTAAATATGCTTTCAGAAATATAATTTTCAAAAAATATACTACATATATGTGTATGTGTGTTTTGTGTAAATTAAAAATAAAAAATAAATACCTACCATGTAGAAATTATATACTAATTTTCCCTACCATACTTTTTTATAATAACTGTTGAAATAATACACCTAAATATTTTTTATTAATGAAAAAAAAAACGTGAAGTATTTTACAATAAAATTTACGGAATGTTTGTGCGAATTCATCGAACTGCAGATATGTCAAACATTCTAGTGTTTTCTTTCTCTTACGAAGCTAACCCAGTGAAAATCGAGTATTTCATTTATTTATTCTACGATGTCATGAAATTCAGTGTTATATTTCTCGTTCTATAAAATATCCCAATATGTTTTTTCTTCTAAATCTCGTATTGTGAAGGAAATAAAATATATTTTATTTTTGTTATTTTTGAATACATGCAAAACTTATGAAGAGATGATATGAAATCCTTCGTTTTATATACGTAATTTCAAATATTACACACACACACACACGTGTATATATATATATATATATATATATATATATATATATATAAAATATAGTAGTTTCTAACAGTTAAATATAAGAGCAATATTTATTTTTTTATTTTTATTTTTTTTGAAAAGACTGCAACAATACTACACAACACATCCGATAAATTTAATATCTCCTGCATTGTTTACGAAACGTGAATACGTCAAAATCTGAAATATATTAAAAACAAGAACGTAATAGTGAATAAAAGTTTCCATCGAACTCAAGATGAAAGCAATAGAAGAGTGTGTAGTGAACTCTGGGGTCCAATGCATCAATATTCTTATCACGAAGTCGGGCTTTTCAGGCTCCCGGCAACCAACTATGACAAAGTATCAGCACACAGGGTGGTCGAACACTACGTCTCTATGTCCCACGGTGCATATCAACTCCGCTTGAAGTCCTTTGCTTTTAACTGGATATATACCATACGAAATATTAACTTTATTTGCGCTTGATAAAGCCGTTTCACTGGAAAGTTTCTTATTCTGTGCGCTTCTTATATCTTTACAATCAATGTTCTGGTACCGTTTTTATAAAAAAATCCGTGATTTTTTATTGAGATTCATATTAGGCAAATGTTCAATCTAAAAATAGCATCGAATGAACAAAAATCTGGAAGATGTTCGATCAAACGTGTTTAAAACATATAAATTATTAAAACATACATGAATGTATTTACATTGAATTTCAATTCTTTTAAACAAATCATATATACGAGTGTCGTTCGATAAGTATGGTAAATTTATTTATTGTCTAATTTAGTTAATTAATTAATTAATTTAATTAAATTTTTCAATTTAGTTTTTCGTACTTTTTTACCATACTTATCAAACGATCCTCGTTTATATATATATATATATATATATATATATATATATATATATATATATGTGTAATATAAACATTTTAAGAACATATTAAAATTTATATGTTAAAGATTAATTTACATTATTTATTTATATTTCTTATATAAATATAAAAATAACTTCCATTTTCACCAAACAAATTCATCGATATTTATTTTTCTAAGAAGATTTATTTTCAGTTCATAAACATGGTTATAAAAAACAGGATCTTTCAAACAATTTTCTGATAATAAATATACTATTCCATCTACTTTTTCATCTCGAAACATGCACAATTTCAATTATTTATATTATCTTTTAAAGCTTAACGACTTGAAAAACTCTTCCGTTTTTCTTTATCTCCACAACATTTTGATAACAAGTTTTTTCAATCAACTTTTTATCATAAAAAAAATCATTAAAATTACGGTATTTTATGATGTTTACAAGATCAGGATATAATCATTGTTTATTTATATATATATATATAAAGGGAGAGGAAAAGAGTTATCCAAATATAATTCTTAGATTTGTGTTTTATTAAAAAGAAACAATACACATGTTTTTTTTTTAATAAAACACAATATAGGCGTCACATTTGGATGACGCTATATATTTTACTATTTGTTTTCAATACCTTGACAAAATGAATCATTCAGATCGACACAATAAAATTTCATAAGATCATTCAATGATCATGAAATATTGACATTATTTGTTGATATTTGATCTTTTTTTAAATATGCGAAACCAGTGATCGACAAATTCATTAGTCAAAACAGCCAAATGTCAGCAGTACAACAATATATATTTTTAAAAGTCAAATTTACAAGAAATCGATTAAAACTAAGAACTAGTATTATGTGATAGATAGGATTAGACACGCTCCATGTACTGGATTCCCTTTTTTCTCCACTATAATGTCAAATTTGTAAAATAATAATGTTTGAAAAGATGATTCCTGTGGAAATCCTTGCGCCGTTTCTTCTTTACAGAATGACATTCCAAAGTGACAGAGGGGTACCAGGGGCCGTTTCATAAAACTTACAGTTCCTGTATTACAAGTTCTTTATTTAAAATTTATATGCGATATTTGAAGAAAGAACTTGTAATACAGAAACTGTAAGTTTTATGAAACGTGCTCCTGGTTTTTTAAATATTGCGTTATTATTATTGACAATCAAAAAGTGTACCCAATGTACCAACTTTGAGTAATTGTTTTTTTGACTTTAAACACTGAATAAAAAAAAACTAGATACCTATCATAATTAATAATAACCTTGTTTATTGATAAAAAGTATTTTTTATTATTATAATATTAAATGGCACACATTTAATGCACATAGTCATTATTTGTGGAAGAGCCGCTTTCAAGTGGCCAAAGAGCCCCATGCGGCTCGCGAGCCTCGTTTTGCCGACCACTGTGCTAAATAAATGCACTATTTTAATATAACTAGCATTTAAACCATTAATAACGATAAAGTATCCATGCACAAATACATTTATATAAAATACAAAAGAACATACAAACAAATGTATTGTTCAAAATTGAAAAGTTGACGTTATTAATGTCTTTGCGTTTAAAGTAAGAACTTCAACTGAAGTTAAAATCATTAAATTTCTTAATGAATGATTCAGATTCCAAATGTAGCGTTCATTGACTTCAAATCTCTGCAGTAAAAGTATAGAAATGGAATATATATAGAGAGGGAGGGGGGGTTTATTCCATCAGTAGCGCACAATTTAATTTTTAAATAAAATGTATCTTTTTTTGAATGAACGATGATGAGTGTGCACTTCCGATGGGACACTCTATATGTATATATATATATATATATATATATATATATATATATATATATATATATATATATATATATATATATAGTTATCTAGATGTGACACCTAGATTTGTGTTATATTAAAAAAACATGTGTATAGGGTGGTGTATAGGGAAACATGTGTATGGTTTCTTATGTTTCTTTTTATAATAATAAAACACAAATATAGGCGTCACATTTGGATGGGTCTTTATATATATATATATATATATATATATATATATATATATATATATATATATATATATGAAATTCTTAATAAAAAATTTTTTACTTGTAAACAAATATTACATTTTTTTTAAAAAAAAAGCAGGTTTCGTATATAATCTTTATATCATTAAAAACACACAATTGATCAACGTTCGTACGTATTCCCTTTTTTCAAAATGTGCAAATTTTAATGAAAGTTAATTAATAACTGCTGATAAAAAATGAGAAGCACTTGAAAATAATTCCAATTAAACTACATCCGTACGCTTCAATTAAAATTTATTATTATTTAAAATTATCTCAATTCGTATAATGGAGACAATTGTAACCAAATGTTTAGAACGACAGCTTGGAGACCAATGAAATCTGTCCTTAAGTCACGAATATAAATCGTGTTACTTTTCATGAAACTAGTAGCAAAATATCCAGATTAATTATGATGTTACAGAGAACACATTCTTATATTATTCTCTCTCTCTCTCTCTCTCTCTATATATATATATATATATATATATATATATATATATATATATACATATAACAAATATATAATTAACGAATACAATAAAACAGTACCAGAAATCTTAAATTAGTTCGAATATTTCGACAACGAAACATCGTCGGTATTGAACCAGATTTTTCACATATTTTGGTGTTGTAAACACATAATCAATTTTAAGTTCTAATTAACTATTCGCTACTTCATCCATAATGTCAACGAATATATTCTAGTTCAGACTGGTTTGGTGTGTAAAGTCTTTGTCTGTGTAGTATATCAATATATAACAGCACAAACTGTCACTCTGAACATTATTCTCTGTTTTATAATATTGTTCTTGTAAATAAATAAAAAAACGTATTACGATAAACTTTTATTTTTATTAAAAATATTTTTATACATGACATATATACATAAATATTTTCTATATTTAATGTAATACATATATATATATATATATATATATATATATATATATATATATATAGGGTGTTCCATCAGGAACATACAACTTAATTTTTAAATAAAATTTATATTTTTTGAGTTATCTATTATGTTTATATATATATATATATATATATATATATATATATATATATATGACTCAAATGAGACTGAAGGATACTGAAAAATAATAAATGATAGTAAGCACACAAATATATGTATGTCTAAACCCTTTAATGTTATTTAGACTAGCCTATGATTATAGACAAAGTAGTTATAGATTAAAAAAATAATATTAAGCTTTTACTTTATTGTATATATATATATATATATATATATATATATATATATATATATATATATATATATATATATGTATATGTATATATAAAGAGAGAAAGATTTCATAATACTCTTTATAAAATAAATCCATGTGAAATTTATTTTCTAACTGAAAATAATGGTAATTAAAAAAACACATTAAAGAGATTATATTTTTTATAATATATTTAAGTCAGTATTTGATTTAATAACTATTTATAAACAAACATATTTTACATAAATAGTTGTCAATATAAAATTTCCCTTTCAACTAAATATTAAAATTTGTGAAAAAAAATATATAGTACTAAATAGATGAATATTGAAATTAATTTTAAATAAAGGGTTTTCCAATAAGAATGTCAAAATTTTGATAGCTGGTGGTAATCATGTTTGAATTTTTTTTCAACCTCATTTTGACATTTCAATTCACTATAGGTTGAAAAATTATCATGGAAAGTTTAACACTTCAACAATGCTTAGAAATTGTAAAAACTTCAATAGACTTATTGAAACAAAAAAGTATCCATTATTTCACGAAATGGACCATCAATTGGCCACCAAGATCATGTGATCTAACTCCGATGAATTATTTTCTGTGGAATTATGTGAAATCAATGCTTTATGCTGATAAACCACAAACAGCAGAAACATTAAAAATAAACGTTGAACTTGTAATTCATGAAATTGGACCCTAATTATGTGAAAAAGTAATTAAAAATTGGGCTAAACAAATGCACTATGTTAAGCAGTCATGGTGGTCATATGAGTGAAATTGTATTCCATGATTAATGCCATAGAATATGCTAAAAAATAAAATAAATAAATAACTGATTAATTAAATACTTTTTTTTTCCATTTAAACTTCTGAAACGCTTATTGGAAAACCATATATATCAATATTTAAATTAATTACTAGCTTGTCCTCATATAAATTTCAGTTTTTAATATCGACATTTTAATTAATATATTTTAGCACAATAATAACAATTATTTAATAAAATACATTTTTTTAATAAAAAAATCAGGGTGATTATTCTGATAAATAAAAATAGAGATTTTTGGATATACATTTTACTTTATTTGAACAATTCTTCCGCAATTATTTAGTGCCATTTTTTTAAAAAAAATAACATTTTTGTAAATTTATAAAGTATTAATTTCATAAATTAGTCAGAAAATAATCTTATCTAATTCAATTTATATCATTAATGACATGCGAGCGTTTCATAATAAATAATAAAATCTAAATAAAATTCAAATTACTTTTTAACGTATCTATTTCTCTTGAATTTGTAATTATAGCTATCATTAATCATCACCACACAAATGAATTATTCGTCC
>CP092089.1:1737625-1830125 GCA_029203775.1 Neoneuromus ignobilis | reverse complement strand
ATTTTTACTGTATTAAATTGCACTATCGGATACAATATGTATATTCATAGAAAATTATTTTTAAAATATCAAAAGATAATTTTCCAGAATAAACGTACATTTTTTTATTGAATAAAAAATCGCAAATATGTTCGATTAAAAGAAGACCTATAAGATCAATGACATTTCGAATGAAATCATTCAATTATATGGTAATGCTTGATTAATCCCGAAAGAAATACTTGTTAGTATTTGCACGCATTCCATAGGATAATAAGGTATACTATAAAGTACTTTTAAATTTTGAATGGAGCATTTGTAAAATATGAACCCGCATTTGAATACAAATATGAGCCTTTGTTAGATGAATATAATAGCATTGAAAATATTAGAATAATGGGCATTAGAATGTATAAAGCACAGTAGTATTATTATATTTTCTTTATATATATATATATATATATATATATATATATATATATATATATATATATATACATACATACACGTAGAATTATTACATGATGCTTGATTAAATTTATTATACAACTATTTACATAAGAATGTATACGTAAAATATATTAATTAAATCGTATTATTTAGGATTTTTCAATAAAAATATCAGAACTTTGATAGCTGGTAGCAGCCATGTTTGAATTGTTTTTAACCTCATTTTTACATTTCAACTCAGTATAATTTAACAAGTTATCATGGGATGTTTAACACTTAAACAACGCTTAGAAATTGTAAAAACTTATTATGAAAATCAATGTTCGGTTCGTAAAACTTACGGTCAACACTAAATAAAGAAAAGTGCAGAATTTTGAGTGAAAACAATCCACAAACCATTGAACAAGCATCCACAAAAAGTAACTGTCTGGTGTTGTGTTACATGCTGGTGGTGTCATCGGATCATATTTTTTTCAAAATGAATCTGGAGATCACATTACTCCATGAATAATGATTTTTTTCGTCAAAAATGTTTTGCACGATTTGTGGTTTTAACAAGAAGGTGCTACGTGCCAATTAATAGACTTATTGAAACAAGAGTTTAATGAGAAATGGACCCATCGATTAATCTAACTCCATTGAATTATTTTCTGTGAGGTTATGTGAAATCATTGGTTTATGCTATTAAACCACAAACAAAAAACATTGAACATGGAATTCATGAAATTAGACCACAATTGTGTGAAAAGGTGACCAAAAATTGGACTAAACGAATGTCAAGCAAAATTGTGATGGTTATATGAGTGAAATTGTATTCTATCATTAATGCCATAGAATATGATTGAAAAAATAACTAATTAATTAAATACTTTTTATTTTATTTCCATTTAAACTTCTGAAGCACTTCTGAAAATCATGTATGAAATTACAGTTAGATATAATTTTTTAAAAAATATGATTTCAATAGAAAAAATAACATGTATCAACATTTGAATATTTTATTAGGTAAATCGGAAAGAAATGTCGTTTTTTTGTGTCGTTTTGAAACCAATTTATTATCGTATGGCTGCCGTCGAGTAAATATATTAATATTGGTATTATTTTGAAACTCTGTTCATACTGTTACTGTTTTCATTTCATTTTTTTTATTTTTACTGATAGTAAAAATGTCAGGACCAGAGATTCAGAGATGCAGTTGCGGTGTATTTTGTTATTTTTGTTTGATAAAGGATTAAAGCCCAAAGAAGCTACAGAAAATGTTAATGAAACTTACGTCGAAATCTTGAATATCCGTGAATGCCAACGCTGGTCAAACAATTTAAAAACGATGACAGAAATCTTAAGGATAAGCCAAAATCGGGAAGACCACAAAAAATCGATGACGACGTGTTAAAATCATTGATGGAATCAGATCCGTGCAAAACCATTAAGGAATTGTCGCAAGACATCGCCTGTCCCTGGTCGACTATAAAAAGTTATTTAAAAAGACTCGGCAAAAACACAGATAGGGGGTTTGGGTTACGCACGATCTATCGCCGTCGGCTTTAGATTAGCGAGTAACCATTTGTTCTTTGCTGCTGATCAGGTATGAAACCGATCCGTTTCTGAAAAGAATTGTCACTGGAAACGAAAAATGGATCCTTTATAGCAATCTTCATAAAAAAAAACAATGGTTTTCTCCAGGTCAAACACCGGTTTCAACACCTCAACCATCTTTGACTTTAAAAAAGGTTATTTTATGTATCTGGTGAGATATTTCGGGTGTGATTCATTATAAATTATTAAAATTTGGTCAGTCTATAACAGCCGAGGTCTATTGTGCGCAATTAGAAAGATTAAAGGCGGAATTACTAAAAAAACGATCCGTTCTGGTGAATAATTAACGTCGCATCTTGCAGCACGACAATGCAAGGCCGCATGCAGCGAGAATTACCCAGTAAAAAATTAAGGAACTGGATTTAGAGCTGCTACCTCATCCACCTTACTCTCCCGATATTGCGCCTTCTGATTACCATTTATTCCGAAGTATGGAGCATTCGCTTCGAGATAAAAAAAATAATTCGGATAATGATGTTCGAAAACACTTGGATGCCTTTTTCAAGTCAAAGCAGCCAGAATTTTATAAAAGAGGCATTAAAAAATTGCCTAAATTGTGGCAAGATATTATAAATAACCATGGAAAATGAAATTATCTATCGGAATAAATATTCTGTATTTTTTTTGTAAATATTTTTTTCACATTGTAAAAAAACGACATTTCTTTCCGCTTTACCTAATATTTATTCATTAACGAATACACGTATAAATTTCCTGGGCTTTGAAATTGTAGACAGTACTTTATATCTCATAATTTATTAACGTAACATATAAACATGCATTGTAATGTTAACTCTAACTGTATTTAAAATAATCGCAGTACAAAGTAAATGGAAAAGTGGAAACCGAATTTCAAATCTAACTTAATCCTAAAACAGGTATCCTGTAACGTGTTTACGTGAAAGTTGGTTCCGATAAAATCCTTTTGCAAGCTTCGTACGGTGTGGTGCATTGAAGCAAAGCTAGGCAGCCTGTTGACTCTCGTGTGTTATCTGTAGGTTGTTGAGTGTTTGCCTAGATTATCACTCGGGAATACTTCTGGTTTCTCAATTGGACGTACTAATTCAACAATTTTCGCTATATTATCTGGTAAATAGAATATTATTCCAATATTTATATCGGTATCACAACACGATTTAAATTACATCTATCTACATATTTAATTGCGAGGAATATTTGCGTTTGAAATGATTATATAGAATGAAGTGATTGTCTAACCTTAAATTAATCTCAGTATTTAGATTCAATTAAATTAACATTCACATAAAAAAATAATAATCATGTTCGATTTTTTTCTATTCATACAATAAAAATGAATAAGAGCTGAATAACATTTTATAAATAATAAAATAAAATTTTAAGGAGTTTAATTTTCGATTATAATTATTTGTAGTTAATTTTTTTTACAAAAAGTGTCATTTAATATATTCATAAGAAACTAAACTGTAATATTTTCAATTTCGATTTTATATATTTATATATAGAGGGAGAGAGGGGGTCATCCAAATGTGACGCCTAGATTTGTATTTTATTAAAAAGAAACTATACACATATTTCCTAATACACCACCCTATATACACATGTTTCTTTTTTAAAAATACAAATGTAGGCGTCACATTTGGATGACCCTATAAATATATATATATATATATATATATATATATGTGTGTGTGTGTGTGTGTGTGTGAGAGAGAGAGAGAGAGAGAGAGAGAGAAATAGTGATTTATTTTTATTCATCCTAGTACTTTTTATGATTCAATATATTTTCCTTAATTGTTTTTATTAAAATAATTTGAATTTTTATTAGAACATATGTATGTAATCAACATACATTTACATTATTGGATAGCAGAGTAAGGCGTTACTTGATTAAATTTTCATCCGATTAAAAATATTGTCATAAAAATGATTAAAAATCTAATGACTAAATTTTCACTTGATTAATCAACTGACTAAAAATAAATCGTTTCATTTCAGTTTTTTTTAAATAAAAATTTATTTAAATGAAAGTTTAGTCAGATAAAAAATTTAAAAAACCGACTTAAATCGTTTTACTCAAGTTTTTATTTCCTTGTATATTTTATTCTTTTTCAAAAATGAATTTCTTTGTTAAACAGAATTTAGCCAATTTTTTGTACAATGAAGTGGGATAAATTTGAAATGGGATAAATGGGATATATTCTAAATTTCACCACCAAAAAATGGGATAGAAAATGTGAACATAGTCCTTATACGAGGGTCGTTTGATAAGTATGGTAAATTTATTTATTGTTTAATTCAATTAATTAAATTTTTGTTACTTTTTTACCATACTTATCAAACGACCCTCGTACGTCTTTCGTTTTAATTTTTTTACATACTTCCATGAAAATAACTTAGAAAATATTATATTTTATTAATAATCATTAAAAAGTATTTATAATTTTCTCAAACAAAATAATTTTATATGAAAATTTAATTTTTAAGTTTTCAATAATTTTTCATGGCGTTTTAATTGTTATATTTAACCAAGTATTGCATTTAACTAATATTCTATAAAATATTCAAATATTTAAATTAATCATAAATAATGACTTATTTGTAAACAACTTTCAATTACAAATTAAAAAAATGATTTTATTACAGTGAAAATATATGCATATATATATATATATATATATATATATATATATGTGTGTGTGTGTGTGTGTGTGTGTTTGTATGTATGTATGTATAATGGAAATAAAATTATTGTAGAGTATAATACAAAAAAAATGTATTCATTCAAATATATAATGATTTAAACAAGTCGTTAAATATTCAACCGTAATTTTTTCAATTACCGTTTAAAATTTGTATCACAAATATTCGTCGGGAAATAACCTCTTTTTATAAAAGAAAAATATATTTCTTTTGTATTAAATTTGAATATTATTATAATCTGATTTTCAGTTAATTGCGATGAAAGCAATTTAAAAATCGACAAAAGCTGTATTGTATTGATAAAATCAATCAAGAAATCCGAAAAGACCCGAAGTTTCATGTGACAGTTCATCATATCCAAGTCCGTGTTCATATTGATTTTTGTATTACCCGGTGTGACATGGCCAATCCGGATTTGATCATCTGTAAAGCCCTTATGTAAGGTAAATGCTTTAAACACATCAGCACGGGAATAAATATTATAACGAATTATTCGTCAAAAAAAAAAACATGTGATGTTTTTGTTATCATTTAGTTATACATTTATTACATTCTATTTTTATCACTCGCACGATACAAATGTAGAAAAAAATTTCAGTATACAAAAAAAATGACAACATTCCAATATTTATAAAATTACAGCTGAATTCGAGTGATTCTAATTCGAAAAAATTCAATTAAAAATATTCGATAAAAAAAGTTGCGTTAAGAATTCACTTTGAAGAATAAATAACGAGCTTTTAATAGAATTAGATACGCTCGTAAGATTGTTCGTATTAAATGATTATTTTTAAATATACTTTTGATCGAATTTCGTTCGTTATATCCTATCTTTTCGTTGTTTCATTTAACTCTTTTAAATAAATAAACATTTAAAACCACTTGTACATAAAAAATATTATCGTGGAAAAAATTAAATGAAAACATTTTTTTTAGTTAAGTTACTAAAGTTAAAAGTAATTGTATGTTTAATCAACATTATATAGGTGGTCCGAATATGATTGATTGATTGATTGTGATTTGATTAATATTTTTTGTAATTCTCGCACAATTGTAATATTTTTTATAACAGAACTGAATTTTCAAATTGTATGAAAGAGAAAGAGAAAAAAGCTTTAGTAAATGTACAGAATGTTGAGAATAAACTGGGAAGATTACAGTTTATGAACTGAAGGAACAAAAACGATAAGATGAATGGAGAAAATGGCGAAACAAGTCTATATTGAACTTGTAATGTTTTATACTCGAACTTTCTAAAATAACATCAATACAATATTAATTGATAAAATAGTAAAAAGTGTTAGAGTATAATATAAATATAAACTTTTTTTAACTATTTTATATAAAAAAATATTTATTTGTCATTAAATTTTATGAAAATTAAATTTCAGTAATATCATATTTATTTTTGTATATATTTTATGAAATATTTTATTCAGTAGTGAAAATATCAAAACGACTTGACCAATGTGTATACGACTATAGTAGCAGTAAATTTTTGTTGACATTTTTTAGTACTACATTATATATATGTAAATAATATTTTTCGTTACGTACATATTTACAAAACTATTCTACCATCTCTCGTATTTACTAAATTTTACTTCGCAAAAAAAACAGCAAAAAATTTTTCAGAAAATATTTCTAGTATCATTTATTAGTGTGCTTTAAAATATAATAATTCCAAATGAAAATAAACAGAAAATCAGAAAAAAACAAACATTTTCCATTCAACATATGTAATATTTTTACACACAGAATTATCCTGCCAGTAATAATAGGATATAAAAAAAATTAAAATTGTAAAAATCTAGAATTTAGTAGGATATTTTTAAATATACAAACAGTTTTTAATTTATTTAGCATGATAATACAAAACTGATTTCAATCTCTTTTATCTAAAAATGTGTTTTTAATATTTCCTTATTAAAAATATGATTACTAAAAAAGATTTCTTCACTTCTTCTCATAATTAAGAACTTGTTTTTTATTTTTTTCGATACATTATATAAAACTTATTTCTTAGTTTTCCTAGTTCAGTGCTCAATATCATTTTATAAATTTATTTTCTAGTCAAAACATTTTTTTTAAATTCTACCTCAAAATATGAATGTAAATAAATTCATCCATTTCACCTTTAATGAAATGAAATTTAATGATATTACCTACAGGCTTATAACCCTACACCACTGTGAAACCACATTTATATTTTACAATCGATTGTAACTCGTCGTCCGATCTAAAAAAAATCGCACAATACTATGCCTGTAGGGTCTGATTTTTGATATTTTACATATATATTGAAAATTCGAACAAAAATATTAATAGATATTAGAATGAATAATTCTAATACTTAAAAAGTTTGTTAATAAAAATAAACAAATCACACATTAAAAATATCAAATATTTGATAGAATAATATTTAATTATTCTTTCTGATAACATATAAATTTAATTTTTTAATTATGGTTAGATATTAATAGTCTTTTTAGGAAAAAACTTATGTTCCTTTCGAATATTTAACAAATTACCAGTTCACTTCATACAAGTCTAACCTTTGAAAAATGTTTCTATTAAAATATATTTACATATTTTTTAAATAAACGGTTACGTTTACAAAATAGTAAATAACGCAAATTACATTCATTTATTCACATTTGTAATTTAAATTAAATCAATTTTTGCTCTTTCACAAACGGAACGGTCAACAATTAATGGAGGTATTTTGATAATTGAAACTGCTATACGAGTAAAATTGAAATAATAGATTATTATTATTATATTATGAATGAAAAATTAGTGAAAATAAAGTTTAATTTCAAAAAATTGTACAGATAAACTACACAAATCAATGAACACAATTTCATTTAATTTTTAACAACATATTTCATTGTGGTGAAAATTGTTATTATAAATTCATAACATATTCATGTTTGTATGTGTGTGTATGAATGTATATGAATATATATATATATATATATATATATATATATATATATATATATAATTTCACTTTTATAAACGTACAACAAAAAAACGACAAAGTTGTACTTACCAAGTATCAAAAAAGTGAACATTCTTTGTTAATGAAACGACTTAAAAAATTAAAACAGTGAAAACGTGTTCAGTTATTTACACAGTAAGCCACATTCAACTTAAACGGACGCATTGTCTCGTGTACTAATCAATTATTAAATTATACCACACTCGAAAGTGAATGTGCAAAAATAATGTATCGTTTCATTAAAGTAATTTCACTTATTTTTTCCGGTACAAAAACAGTCTATCTGTATGTAAAATGGTCACAATGCAATGGAGAATATAATCTCTTTAATATGTGAAGATTTCATAATCCTTCCATATACTAAAACCATATGAGAAAATTATATATATATATATATATATATATATATATATATATATATATATATATATATATATATATATATAAATATATATATATATATATATATATATATATATATATATATAAATATATATATATATATATATATATATATATATATATATATATATATAGATGTCCTGATGGTCTTCACCACATTTGCTTCAATTTCATGTATATTTATAGGCTGCAATCAAAACCTGTTAATCCTAACTAGATTACGACCGGTCTGTTGGTATCATTGACCACGACACACTTGCAAACATAATATGCGACTCATCCCATCTCTTCTATGGGAACAGAATAACCGGACACTGTGTGAATGTTAGCTCTGCCGGACATTCGAGGTTATATATGCTTGATACGTTTCTCGCTTGGAGGTTGTTTGGACGCATCATAAAACGTGCACAGTATATAAACGCACTATCTGGAACCCTTTTTATCTCATATATATATATATATATATATATATATATATATATATATATATATATATATATATAAAACGACAAAATATATTTTTGAAGAATTTTTATAATTATTTGTGATAAATAATATATATATATATATATATATATATATATATATATATATATATATATATATTGTAGACATAAAAAAATTCGTCTGAATAAACTGAAAGAGAAGGGCATTGGATCAATCAAAACAGAAAGTTTTAAGAGGCTTTCATCCACTAGTGGATAAAGAGAAGCTGATGATGATCTCTATTTATTTTGTAACTATGACGAATTCACTTGACACTGGACGAATGACTTTCACACTAAAAAGTATTCAATAATTTCCTTTTGTTTACTTATTTGTTTATAACAATAATCAGCTGATATTTATTTCCATGATGATATCATTATCTTCAAAAAAATAATTGACATAAATGTACTTTTCCGTA
The DNA here is from genome assembly GCA_029203775.1 of Neoneuromus ignobilis. NCBI lineage: Eukaryota > Metazoa > Arthropoda > Insecta > Megaloptera > Corydalidae > Neoneuromus > Neoneuromus ignobilis. The sequence goes on along the minus strand of CP092089.1, from coordinate 1,821,105 downwards.
ATAAAAATGGTTATATAAGAGAATCTAGATTTTATAACTATTTTATATATATATACACATGTTTTTTAATAATGATAGAACTTTAAATTGAATCCCTATCGAAAGTTTTATCTAATCTAAAAAACACCTTATATACGAGAGTCGTTTGATAAGTATGGTAAATTTATTCATTGTTTAATTTAATTAAATTTTTCAATTTAGTATTTCTTTTTTTACCATACTTATCAAACGACCCTCGTGTGTATATATATATATATATATATATCTGTACACCCGTCCCACAATTTACGCGGGACTTTTTTTACGCGAGTTTTTTTTACACGGAAAATTATACCTCTATTTACGTGGTATTGATTTACGCAGCACTTTTTTACGCGGTCAGATAGATTTCATTTTATATAATTTTTCATGGAATTTATTATAAATCAGAGTGACGCAAATTCTTTCTTGAACGTATAAAAGCACGATATAAATACATAAAAGGTTGATTGTTTTGAATTACAGTAGCGATAGTGACACCGAATAAAATTTATCTACTTTTATTTTCTAAAACGTCATTATTTTTTTGTTAAGCTACGTGAAATAGATACGCGTTTCTACAACTTTACTGGCTTTTATTTCCAATATTTTTTCTATTGTACTGACAGACTCAATTTACGCGATTTTCATTCGCGTAAAACAAATCGACGTGGAACGAATACTCGGCGTAAATTGAGGGACGGGTGTACATATATAAACGAGAGACGTTTCATAAGTATGGTAAAAAAGTAAGAAAAACTAAATTGAAAAATGTAATTAAATTAATTAATTAATTAAATTAAACAATAAGTAAATTTTCCATACTTATTAAACGACCGTCATACCTAGGGGTGTGTGACATACCTCAAAGCTCATCATATATCACCTTATCTTTGATTCTAGATCTTCTTACGAGCTTTTATCATCATTCTTTATCTGGGAAAAACGGGTGTCCCATTACGAACGCACAACTTAATTTTGAAATAAAACGGATTTTTTGAATGTGCAGTGATGTTTTTTTGTTGTACGCTCTTAATGGAGTACCCAATATAAACATATATGTACATTTGATATCTCTGATTTAAAAATTTTGAATAATATTTAACTTTTGAAATTACAAATATGTGGATATATACTCACAGAAATGTTATGCAAGTGAGGTAATTTAAAGTTACATTTTAATTAATTTTTAAATGTTGAATATTTCATTATAACTTGGATTTATAAAATAAAATTTTTAAAATGTATAAATCAAAAAATGTACATAGATATACATACATACGTATGTGTGTGTATGAATGTATATCTATATATATATATATATATATATATATATATATATATATATATTTATATTTGCATAGAGAGAGAAATGTAGCTAAATTATTATAAATTGATAACTGTTTGAAAATTAAATACTGATGAAATCTAAACCAATTAATTTTCATTTTTTATTAAATACATTATTTAATATTTCTTATACAGTTCTTTTCCAATATAATTACTTTTATTCTAATGAATGTTTTCTTAATTAAATTTATTACTATATCCTTCTGAACTACTACTATTGTTTCACAAAGTTTTAATGGCTTCTATTATTTCTGTTTTGGTTTTATTACTTTTGGTTTACCTTTACTTTAAGTACGGACCATATATTTTCGATTAAGTTAATATCCCTGCAATTTGGAAGTTCAAACATCTTTTATTTTCCCCAAAAATGTTATATATATATATATATATATATATATATATATATATATATTTATGTGCAAAAAATAACAGTATTTGATAATTCCTTTTTATTCTTTACTTCACCACAAAATATTTTATCATTTGTCTTAACAATTATTTTTCTTCAAAAAATATATTGGTATTTCTTGCACATAATTGTATATATTAATATGTACAAATATGTATGAAACATTTTTTAATTTTTTGTACAATGCTTCCTAAAAAAAAAAAATTTAATAGTTTATTGTTCAGAATTTTATGTTATAATATTGTCGATTAAAAGAATTATACATATTAATTAATAAAGTTACTGTACAAAGAACGAAAATTAATTAGCGTCGACATAAATAGATATTTGATATTTAAAGAACTCTTTCATAAACAGTACAATTATTTTTTTTATATATTTCTGCTACAAAAAATATTTATTATTCATGAAACGCTTTCATTAAAATTTATATTAAGAAGAATTCAATAATGAATACAATTTTTTAAAAACATTTTTAACTGGTAATATTTTTGTAACGTTTTCTTTTATAATTTATATTTCAATTAAGTATTTGCTTTCATTATATATATATACTAATTATGTCTTATAAAGTAAATTAATATACCAATCATAATTCTTTCTTATAATATTAAAAAAATTATAACCTAAAAATTTACTGTCAGAATTTATTATTTGTATTGTTTTTAATTGTATATAGAATATTTTAGGAGAGGACTTCATCCAGCAGTAAATTGAAAAGGGTTGATGATGATGATGATGATGGTATATATATATATATATATATATATATATATATATATATATATATGTATATGCATTTATTATCTACTGCTGGTAAAAATATCTACAAAACTATCAATTTAAACAATCCAGTTTTTTGTCACTTTTATAAATTCTCTGGTATTTTTATCTCACTTACTTATCGATCTATATATTCATACACCTACATATATACATGTATGTATATTTATATAGATATATAGATATATATATATATATATATATATATATGTATATATGATGACAGTTATAACATTTCGAGTACTGTACAAATATGATCTCGAGGAGAAAATAATTCGACGTGTCTTATTAACAAGACTCGACACTCACATTTATTTGAAAGCCGTTTGCGAAGAAGTAACACATAATTTAACAGCCAAAAACAAGTATTGTATAAGTTTTGTAGGCGGCATCGTAAAAAGCAACCGAGCGCAAAATTTTCCGCATAACGTACATCATAAAATGAAAATATCCCTTATTCATACGAGAGCAACGCCATTATAGCAGGTTCTACGCACTTGAAGAATGCTTTTACGAATAAATTGACCAACGCGCGATAATATTGTTCATACACAAATTTCAAATGACATACAGAATATATGTCACTTTATTTCTTTCCGCGCGGGTTATATTTTACCTGCAGACAAAAACAACACTCGCGTAAGAAAATAAACGTAGCAAATGAGGTTTATTTAAATAATTTGTTATTTGATGGTCTGAAAACATTTTCAAATAAAGATCGACATTATTTTTATAATTAAAATTTGTAATTTTCGCATTCTTCTAATTCTATTATAAAATAGTAATTAAGTTTAAAAATATACCTCTTTAAATCATGAAAAAATTCAAATAGTCATCAAATTAAAATGTCTATTTTATACTGTGACTAATTCTATTTTACACTATATTTTTTCATATTATTTATTTAGAAGAATCGAATAATATTAAGCGAATATTTTTTTATTCATTTATAATACTTATATATAAATCAGTCATATCTCAACAAATTTTATAAATTTACTGAACAGCAAATAAATTAAGAAATACATATTTCATTTTATAAAATCCTTTAAAAGAAGCAATCATTGTAGATGTAAATAATAAACAATAAAGAGCAAATATAATTATTAATAAATTTTAATTAAATTTCATATTGAGCATAATTTGTTTGTCTGTGAATTTTAAATAATATTTTATGAGTTGATTAAAACATATATATATATATATATATATATATATATATATATATATATATATAAAAGGTAGGCATTAAAAAGAGATATTTTTAGGGGATATATGAATTCCAAACAAATTTGTTGCATTAGATCAACAAAAATATAAAATCATCCAAATGTGACTCCTAGATTTTTGTTTTTTTTTAAAAAAAAAAACGTGTATAATTTCGTTTTTTAATAAAACACAAATCAAGGCGTCACATTTGGAAGATTTTATATTATGACTTTATAAAAAAAAGTAGATTCTACATTCAAAATAAAATCTAATCATCTATTTTGGTATTTCTTCGAAGTTTCAAAAATATATAATATATATCGTTTATTCAAAAATATATATCGTTTAAACCTGGTTGCATCGATCTGACCAGATAATAATCGAAATATACAATATCTGAAGAATTCGCATGGTGGTAAAAGACTTTCTAATCTAACTCTAACCTTATATCCTGCGTCGTCTTAACTTGCGACCTGATACTGTCATGGAGAAAAATAATTGTGTGTCATGAGTTTGGCTACTAATGGTCGTTTTTCATCCAACGTCTGTTTTAATTTTTGTAATTGTTAATTGTATTTATCGACTGTGACTGTTGTACTCAGTAACAATGATAATAGAAATTTGTTCCTGATTCCATCAAATGCACAGTAAAGTCTTTTTGGTATTTATGTGAATGATTAACGAAGGTCTATTTAATCTTCTTGTCAATATTTTCAATTATATCCATATTTTATCGTCAATCACAATTCGGTACAAAACTTTATTTGGAAAAAAGCAAAAAACCTGTTTAACTTGTTTTCATTCTTCATGTTTGTAAATATCTAAAAAAAAGTAGATTAATTAATTCCTGTCACTTTTACAACATCAATAAACTTGATTGAAATCAGTTTTCATCGAATAACACTTGAAATTGGATCATATTTGTATTTCTTGTCTAGGACATTCATTATCTTTCTTGTTAAAATCTACATTAAAAAAAATCTAAATAATATTTCTTAAATATTAGTAGATGCATATCTCTCTTCATAAGTCTCACAAATTGTTTTAATTGCTTCTGATGACATTTCTTTTGATCAAATATGAAAAAAAAATTAACAAATATACTTTTTACTATGCTTCATTTTTCTTCCCACTAAAATAACGTTACTGTCAACAAGAATGACAAAAAAAATTACTTTTTTAATACCAAATAGCCAATATTATAAAAATTATTTTGCAATATTTACTTTTAATGCATACTCCATGTATATATATATAGAGAGAGAGAGAGAGAGAGTTCCATTAAAAATATCAGAACTTTGACAGCTGGTAGCAGCCATATTTGAATTTTTTTAAGCTCATTTTGACATTTCAACTCAGTATAGTTTGGAAAATTATCATGGAACGTTTAGCACTTCAACAACGATTAGAAATTGTAAAAACTTCAATAGATTTTTTAAAATAAAAGTTTGATGAGTCCATTATTTCACGAAATGGACCTATCAATTGGCCACCAAGATCATGTGATTTAACTCCATTCATTTTTTCTGTGGAATTATATGAAATCTTTGGTTTATGCTGATAAACCACAAAAGACATTAAAAATAATTATTGAACGTGAAATTCATGAAATTGGACCACAAATGTGTGAAAGAGTGGCTAAAATTGTGACTAAATGAATGTACTGTCAAGCGAAGTCATGGTGGTTATATAAGTGAAATTTTGTTCCATCATAAATTCCAAAGAATATGCTTAAAAACATAAAAAAGTAACTAATTAATTAAATACTTTTCATTTTATTTCCATTTAAACTTCTGAATCACTTATAAGAAAAACCTTATTCAATATTTTTTAGTGAATCGCAATGAAATATGAAAATACTTGTACGATGTGTTTGAAATGTTAATATCTTCGTATAATTTTTAATATATTTACATAAATTTATGCATGAGCTTTATAATATTTTATATCAACGAAAACAATTAAAATTAATGTCCGTCAATTTATACAAAACGGACGCTCGGTATTTACTAATACGGAACATTCGAACTAAATCTGTTTATCAAGTTCGTGTAGGATATACTTGTTTTCATTGTGTGCGGCATAATTTGAAGCACGAATCCGGTAAGTTAATGTCGAGGACCGGAATCACTAGTTGTTTAGCGGCCGACAGGGGTATCGCCCAGACCATTGTGCTTAATTGCGGCCTTCCCTGGTTTTACCACGTTCTCGGCGACATCTCACGGAACTATAATCCCCTTGATACTGCCGTCGGGAGATTACGAGACTACTCCGCACTCACTCCGTAGCTTTTGCTTCTAATACTTGAACTCTCAACACTGATATTTGCACTCATAAATACTATCTACAATCGAATCTCCGTTTACATTTCATTGATACTTTACTTGTCAGTATTTGATCAATAACATTCTTATCAATTACAACAATCAATTATCTTTTATACTTTACTTTACTTTACTATACATACATATATATTGTGTACTTGATAATAGCTTTGATAATAATACGAATATGTTTTTTTTTTAAAAAAAAAAGCGTTCAATAAAATAAGATGGAAAATTTAAACTTTAACAGATTTTAACTTTTTAACAGATTTACAAATCGCTTATATTATTTATTTTTTCCAATAACTTTCTGTATCTTGAATTTCTTGACATTTGTACAGATAAATATTAGGAATCGAATAATTCTAAAAATAAAATATCAAACTAACTACTAATAATTTTTAGTTTTTGTTTACTTTCTCTTAACCTAAAAGGGTACTTTTAACCGTTATGTCACCGCCCGGATACACATGTACCCATTTTCACCTTTGCGTTGAAGCCAATAAATTTCTATGGAAGGATCGTTTTACCCAATCAGATCCCCATTAATTGGGAAATTTCGAGAAGATTTAGGTATTTATAATTTTTTTTTATTAAAAAAATATTAATTCAAATGACCTATAACTGATATACCCTCTAATTACTACCCGAATACACGTATAGGTATTTTGTAAAAGGCAGGAATAAATTAAATAAATAAAAAAATAAGTAAATACTACGTTTTAATTATAGGACTTTATTGTATCTTTTAAAAAAAATAATAAGCCGAAAAATGTCATTTTTCGGAAGGTAATGGACAATTTTTATAAACTGAATACGTCGAAGAATGTTCATCACAAATAGGTTTCTAGTATTGTTCACATGATTTGCGAGTCTTTCTTCTCCGTTTATGCGTTACTGCATGACAAATGCAGCAAGAACCAACGACGATTTTATGACCACATATATCACGTTGAGCTGGAGTAGTAGTAGATGTAGAAGCAATCGACGCAGAAGTAGATGCAGTTTGTATGCAAGAGATTGACTTCATTAGCATGCTCTCGATCGTTAATTTTGTAGTCAAGTTTCTTGTAATTTGTACATTGAGGGAACGGTTTTGAATGATTGGAAGACAAAGCTCTTCTCCTAATTGTCTCAAAAATACTCGGCGCTGATTTATCTTTTTCTTGAACATACAGTTATTTTCGAAATAAATATATGCTGCAAGAGCTGCAATATCAACGATATTGAAGAATAATGCAAGTGGTCGTCTGTTTGTACGCCTTCTCACATTATAGCGTCCTACTAATTTGTCCATAATATCTACACCAGATTTTGTTTTGTTGTAAAAATGGATTATGTCGGGTTTATTTTTGGGTCCAGTCATTGTATCGTCGTGATGCATCGATGACAAAACTATGACGGTTTTATTTTTATTTTTTTGACACCAATTAACATATTGTCACGTTGTCGTTATAGCCAAATAATGAAGAATTTATTCTTCGAGATTTTGTCTGTGTCATTTCTGCAGGAATATATTTTTTATTACGTTTCAATGTCCAACGACTGTCAACTTCTATGATAGTAAATGACGGGTTAACGGGAGGGTTGTAAAAAAATTATCCATGGTAATATTTCAGCCTGATCCTTTGAACGGAGCCACCAACTCTTTTACAACTCGCTCTCCTAAATTTTTTTCTCTGCCCGATGCTGATTGTCCAGTATAAATTTGACCAGTGAGAGGATAGAAGTTTTCCGCATCATAAATCCACCATATTTATATAATAGACGTCGCCAGATATACGAATTTAGGGCGTAATAATGACATTTTTAATGGAGTACACGTGTACCCCGCGTACTAATTAATGTGGAAAATTCCGGGTAATAATATAACGATTAACTTGAAATTGTACGCACTTAATTGAAATTTTAATTATTATTTTTTTTTTTTTTTTGGAACTGTGGCTGATTCACTTTAACACAAATTAATTTTTACCCCAACATCACAATGATTACAAAGTATTCAATAATCACTTATTGTTTATAAATATGTCGACTTATCCGCATTTCCATAGCAATGCCATCATCATCAGAGCCTTTTGGTTTAAAATCGAGACTAATTGTTTGACCTGTTTATACATACTAATTTATGTTTTTGTATCTTTATTCAATTCATCTCTAGCTGATGGTTGACTCTTTTTCTTTGTTCCGTCATATGGTCCGCAAGTGTAGTACGTAGTATCTGCATCTGTTTGCTTATCTGTATCTGAGAAATTTGCCATATTTAAGTGAATTGGTGTTATTTATTGTTTTTTTACAACATTGTTCTTTTTCATAGATTTATGTCCCTTTCAATGAACTAAAATGACTGTTATTTATTATTTCATTCTTATTAAAATGTTTGAAATTTTTTTTAACAGGTCATCAGGTCTGTTTGAGATGAATTGAATATTTGCATGCTTTAGTTTAATGCACTATTATTGAAAATTGAACTTACTACGTAACAATACTTACAAAAAATACAAGTTTATGTAAAAAACGGATGTGCATAGATTTGAGACTTCTGGCCAGGTAATGTTATAAGAAGAAATACATTTTTCAGTCAGTCAAATGGCTGGTCGTGGTAGATGACGGTGATAAACTACATATGTTTATCAGAAGAAACGAAAAAATAATTGATTGCATATATAGGGTCATCCAAATGTGGCGCCTAGATTTGTATTTTATTAAAAAGAAACAAAATAAACTATACACATGTTTCTCTTTAATAAAACACAAATGTAGGCGTCACATTTGGATGACCCTATATACTAAGCATTGTCTACACATAATCAATGACAATAGCTCTTTAAACATTTTATTTTTGACAACTGATTTATATTGTTAAATGGAAGCAAATTCAAAGCAGAGCTCCCTGATACGAAAAATAAAATTTAAGTACCTCAAAATAATATACATTGAAATAACATTTATCATTATTAAAAGTTCATTATTCGATTACATTATCGCCATTTCAAATTACTATTTTGCATCTGTATCACACAGATCTCTATAACTGTTTAAGTCTATTATTTGCAATCGATATCCGTATGTCGACTCAACTATTCTCGGTAAATCATATTTATTTCTAGATTTAGATACGTGTACGGATTTTTAATGTCGATCCATAAATTTTCAACTGGGTTTCGGTGAAGCAATTGAGCTGGCCAAGCCATAATATTTATATTCACTAAACCATTCTTCGCCGTTATAAATGTATGTTTTTCCATCACTATCTCGTATGAAAACCCAACATGGAGACATTTTTCTTTAGTAAATGGAAATATACTGTAAAATGATAATGTACACTTCTATATCATTTTTTTTTATTAAAAAATTAAATCAATTTTATATCAACCCTCAAGCATTACAATGCAAGTACCATATATATATATATATATATATATATATATATATATATATATATATATATATATATATATATATATATATATATATATATATATATATATACATGCAGTATATTTATTTAAAAATACTATATTTTTTAAATTTATATAAGTATCTCAAATGAAATTGAAGGATAATAAAGAATAGTAAATGTATGTTTATATTTGTAGTATAAAATGTAATTTGCAATGAGCAAAAAAATTATACAAAATTTAATATTTATTTTTAAATTACTGAAAAGTAATTTTTCTTTTGTATACTGTGTATACAACTTCAAAAACTAATTCTAATAATTTTACTTCAAACAAAAATAATTTGAATATAATTTTATATCTTTTTTATCTTTACTACAAAAATATTATTAGTTTTGTTTTTAAATAAATTTACTCTACAATATATTTATTTATAAACAAATCCATTCACTTACTCACAGTAAAAACATAAACAATTTTTATATAAAATGCTTCAAGTATGTTTTCATCAATATAACATAATATTTAATGTTATTATTTTATAATATAAATATAATTTTTATGATTCACAAAAAATAACTATGTTGCTATTAGGTATATAAAATAATTAATATTTTCTTAATATAAAAAGAAATATTTTTTTACAGTTAAAATATATTAATTAATAATATTTTTATCATCTCTTCACTACTTGTAATATTTAAATGAATATTTTTTAAACAGTAGTATTATTAATATTTCATATATTTATGTTATTAAATATTTTTCACTTTTATATATAACGTTAATAATTCATACTTGTTTTAATTGAAAATAATACAAAATTTTAATATGTTAAGAAACTGAATATTATAATATGAATAGACAATTGTATAATTTTTTAATATAATTTTAAATTATTTTGGAAATTTGAAAATATTAAAGCATAAATTTCCATTTAATAAAAAGTAAAATAAACAGGTTGATTAAATTATCTTATAAAAAGTTTCGTTCACGTCGTTCAAAAGACGATAAAATTTAATATTAAAAAGATTTTCTTATTAATTACTCGCTATTCATATGATCCTGATAAATTTTTAAATATTCACTAACAATACAGGTTTATTATAAAATACACGTTGTTGATTTTTCGCACATAATTTTGGAACGGCTGGTTGAATTTTAATTTTTTGACCATTGTTCGAAAAGACATTGAATTTACTATTAAATATATTTTGTTTATTCATTATCAACTACTCATAAGGCCCTGGAAAATTTTTGAATATTAACATATGTTTGTGCAAATGGTCCATTTTTGCAACATTGTGAATAAACTATTACAGACAATTAATTTTCGTTTACATCGTTCGAAAGACAATAAAATTTAATATAAAAAATAATTTTCTTATTAATTATGGGCTACTCATATGTTCCTGGCGAATTTTTGACTATGCATTAACAATACAACATATCAATTTTTCGAAAATATCTTTAGAACTGTTGGGTAAATTTTAATTTTTTAAACGCTGTTGGAAAGGACATAAAATCTACTATAAAAAGTATTTTTTTCGTTAATCACAAATTGCTCTTACAGCTCCTGAATTTTTTAATACTAACATATGTTCTAATACAGTTGTTTGTATAGGTGTTTTATTTTTGTAACATTGCTAATAAACTATTACAGATAATTAATTTTTGTTAATGCCATTCGAAAGCGATTAAATTTTACTATCTGAATCAATTTTATTCGTTTTTTAAATATTGTTCTTATATTAGAGATTTTTTTCAAATTAACATATTTTATCACAAATATAATAGGACGAAACGATGGATGTTATTTGTATTGAAATACTATATAATTTTAAATATTCAAATCAATTAATCAGTTCATTTATTAGTCATTTCAAACTATTGATGACTAATAAATCAATCATAATCAATATTTTTTTCTTATTTGTGATTTTGGATCGGTAGTCATGTTCTTATGTCATATTCCTATTTTAATTTCTACAATTTTCTTGATTGTGAAAAATAAAAATGAACTTTTGTTTAGCACGTTTTATATTTTATAAAATAATTCGATAAAAACTTCAATATAATATTTATTTTGTCCTCGAATACTAGTTAAACGGTTCTAAACAAAATAAACTGCAATCTCTTTGACAGAATTTTTAATCATTTCGATGGAAATTCAATTGAAAAAATAAAAAAGTCAATAACGAGAGATGTTGGTATGGTCGTACACAATGCTGGTATGCGAAAAGCTATAAATCGAAAAATAGACGATTAACAAAACGCGCATTTTATGATGACCGACCATCAAAAAACAAAGGTGTTAATTTACATTTGACCACGCTTGAAAATAATGCAACAAATCGAATGTGTAGGTTATTTAAAATGAGTGTATTAATTTTTTTTTTAAAAAAAAAGGTATGAAACATATTTATAATAGATATCGAAACGGTTTTGAATAATATGATTTTTTATTAAATTTATATGTTTGTATCTTGTTAATGAAAATATTGTTCTGGTATAAAATGTATATTTACCAGAAGTAAAAAATTATGCAAAATGTGAATATTTATCTTTAAATTTCTGAAAAGTCTTTCTTTTTATAAACTTTGAATACAAATTCAAAAACTAATTCTGATTATTTAATGTTAAGCAGAAATAATTAAAATAGATGTTTATATCATTCCTATTTTTTATTCTTATCCCTTTTTTATTTACTACAAAAATATTGGTATTGTTTTTAAATTACTTTTCTCTACAGTGTATTGATTTATTTATAAATACATTCACTGACTCTAAGTAAAAATATAAAAAAAATGTTCATATAGAATCATCCAAATGCAACACCTACATTTATGTTTTATTAAAAAGAAATAAAAGATACCATACACATGTTTTCCTATACACCGCCTTATACACATGGCTTTTTTTTAATAAAACATAGATCTAGGCGTCACATTTGGATGACCCTATAAAAAAGACATTGTGCTACTATTGATCTTTATTTTATTAAACTATGTGAAATTTATTCATTTGATATAATAAAATCTTTAATAAAACTTTTTTAAATATCACAATTCTATAAAATAGTTAAAACTGTGCTGTAAAATATATAAATTTGATTTGGAAAATAAATATCTGTATTTATTGAAAAATCGATTATTTTGAAATAATAGTAATAGAAAATATACAATTAATTACAAACTATTGTACAGTTAATAAAAAAATATACAATTTTCAAATGTATATTTTTATAAAATAACCTTCAAAATATTTTTGTATCTTTGGCCACTTGACAAAAATTGAATTGGGAGGTCATATGCATCCAATATATTCACCAAATATTACATCTTCGAATTGCCATTTATTTCGGTTTCTTTAAAATAGTCTACAAGTTAATTAAATTTCATTTTTGAAAAATATAAAAAAAAAACGTTTAAAATCGACTCAAGTCTACACCGATTTAATACTGATGATATCTAAAAGATGACCAAAAATTACCAAAAAAAAATAATCCATGCATAATCCCAAAATGTGAAATATTATTTGTTAATATATGAGTTGATTTTTGAACGAAAATCCGAACAAACATTTATTTTAATCCAATATATGTATATAAATGTATATGTGCATCCGTGAATGTATATGTTTATATTTCATTATTCGTATGCGTTGACGTTGAATTGTTTTTAAAGCCCTTGGGTCATCCGTACGCATTAGGGAACTGTAACGCCCTCTCGGGATGTTGCAGAACGACGAACAGTTCGGATTTCCGTGCATTGTTTCATCTCTCGTTCATAAGAGGATGCTCTACGATGTTGAGATTATGTAGGAATATGTTGAAAGCTATTAATTTTATTATGTAAAGTAATAAAGTACGCTAATGTACGAAAACAAAGTTTTTTATGCAAAAATTCGACCTTAGAAACATTCGTGGCACAAGCTTATTTTATAATCATCTCAAATTTCATTATTGTATCTAATTTTTTCATACTATCTCTTTATAAAAAAAATGTTCGTACGGTCAATGCCACTTAATCGTACAGCTAGGTTTTTAAGAAACTGTTGATCGAAACGTTTTATTATTACACATTTTTTTAATAAAACAAGTTTAATTACTTGTTAAATTCAATTTAATGATAAATAATTATAAAATTCGTTTTTTATTCGACCAAATTTTTAATTTATTTCTTATACGATTTTCTTCTTTATATATTTTTATTGTGTAATGAACTGTAGTACAGCAGCGATTTATAATTTAGACGATTTCTACTTATTTTTTTCATTTTTATGATAAAAAATATTTAATTTACGCACTACTACAAATAACATGTTTTGAAGAGCGTTAAAACTATATCAAATAGTCTTAAGTGTAGAAAAATCTTCTTTTCGACTTTCTAAGAAAAATTCTCGAATAATTCTCTGAATTATGCATCCTAAAAGTTGCTGTACGATTTTAAGTGACGCCTAGTACTCGTACTTACTAAATTAAAATTAATTAAAAAGATTTTCCATAAAAAATTTATACTACATGTTAAATATATTTATTTATTATAACTGAAATAATTATATTTTTTTATTTGACACTTACGATAGAAATTTTTTTAAATAAAACTAATTTTTATAAATATTGTACGACTTTAAGTGACATCTAATTCTCATGTTTACAAAAAGTAAATATTTCCAAATTGAAATTAATTAAAAGATTTTCCTCAAAAAATAAATACTGCATTTTAAATACTTTTATTTATTGTAACTGAAATTAATATAATTTTTTATTTGATACTTATTTCAAAAAAAAAGTTAAATAAAATTAATTTTGATAAATATTGTACGTTTTTAAGTGATGCCTAGTTCTCGAATATACAAAAAGTTATTCCATATTAAAATTAATTGAAAAGAATTTCCTCAAAAAATAAATACTGCATTCTAAGTACATTTATTTATTGTAACTAAAATTAATGTAATTTTTTATTTGATACTTACAATAGAATAAATTTTAAATAAAACTATATTTTGTAAATATTGTACGATTTTAAATTATGCCTAGTTTATTTACAAAAAGTTATTCCAAATTAAAATTAATTAAAAAGATTTTTCTCAAAAAATATATACTGCATTTGAAATACATTTATTGATTTTAACTAAAATTAATATAATTTTTTATTTGTTATGATAGTATAAATTTTAAATAAAACTAATTTTATAAATAGTGTACGATTTTAAGTGATGCCTAGTTTATTTACAAAAAGTTATTCCAAATTAAAATTAATTAAAAAGATTTTCCTCGAAAAATATATACTGCATTTTAAATACATTTATTGATTTTAACTAAAATTAATATAATTTTTTATTTGTTACGATAGTAGAAATTTTAAATAAAACTATATTTTGTAAATATTGTACGATTTTAAATTATGCCTAGTTTATTTACAAAAAGTTATCCCATATTAAAATTAATTAAAAAGATTTTTTTCAGAAAATTTATACTGCATTTTAAATACATTTATTATTTTTGACTAAAATTAATATAATTTTTTATTTAATACTTATGTTAAAATAAAATTTAAATAAAACTAATTTTTATAAATTTTGTACGATTTTAATTAACACTCGCTGTAAAAAAAATAACAAGTATCTTTATTTCGTTAAATACAATTAATAACATTTAATCCAGGTTAACATGATGATACTGAATTTAGGATTAACACGATAATAATTCCTTTAATGTCTTTCATTCCAATACTGTCGTCGAGAATTACTATCTATCTCTCTTATAAGGATACTATCACAGCATAAAACAATAAGCTAGAAATTTGATAGTTGCTCGTATAAGTATCTCAATTATTGCGTTCACTATCGTCTTGTAAACAGTATTATAGCACATTTTCGTAGCAATAATCGTCGTTTCGAAGAACATTGACTCCCACACTACACACTGTGTATAAACATTTTCTATCGTCAAGTGAAACTATCGCAATTTTCGCGAAAATTGTTCTCGCGAGAGAACTATCATCGTTTCGACTGATCTTTATTCATTAATTTGTAACAAAACGATAGTAGATAATATAAATTCCGTGTTGTTTTAATATAGGATTACGGAATGAATTAAAATTTGCTCGAACCTGTATGTCGACGATAGGAATAAAAACGATTAATATGTATATCTCTGAACGGAAGATTCACTGTACCATTTAATTGTACGTAAGAACGTATTAAATGGATTACAACATATTAAACAAATTATTCGTATAATAAAAATTAAAATCTAAAGGAACATATTTTTTCGTTGCGACATTAATGTGGTAATCAAATTACCTCTCATTAATACGTGCCATTGTATTCATTTCAGATCCATGCACACGTGATGTGTTTTTTATCTTTTTGCATTGATATACATTGTTCTTTTTTCGCACGTATAATTCTTTTATGTTCCTCTTATTTTTGACGACCGGAATTTTTGTACGCTGATTACAACATGATTGTTAAAATCTCATTGCATGGAAATAAAATTACAGTGTGTTTTTTTAACATTTCCTATATTTTGTAATGAAATTGTTCTTGATATCATTTTCACTGAAATTCAAAATAAGGTCGGAACAAACTTACACGGTTATTAAAACAATGTATCCATGTATGTTTATAAATACATGTATATGAATGTATAAAATATGAATTAGATTTGAATGGGATGTGTATTTTCGTTTGATTTCTTTGTTATTAAAGATTCTATTCGTTATTTATTTTTTCAATGTTTAATCTTCGTTACAAGTGCAATTCTCATATGTCCTATAATTATATAGTGGATATTAAAATAATACATATTCATCATCATCAACGTCTACGAATAATACAAACATCTGCTGCTTAAATGATCGCTTCCAATTCACAATGACCGATAGCACGTATTCACATAACCCTTCTTCAGACAGATGACGCCATTATAGAGGACTATTCGAAATGTTCCAAATTAATGATTACAAATGAGACTAGCGGCGCTAGTTCCACAAGATAATCTCATTGGAGCTTGTCTTTCAGCGTTACTGACTGAAAACTATTATTTCATTTGGTCGCTTGCGTAACGCAACTTGTCAGTTATGTACGATATTATAATTTATGTTCAGATTTCAAGCAAACGCACAGGTTTGTATAATTGATAAGTTTATGTTATTAATTAGTTAATTAAAATTCAGACCGACATGATTATTGCATATATTGGATAATTTTCCAAATTTCGTCGATTTTAATTAATCATTTCGGCATGTTCTACTTACATACACACACACACATATATATATATATATATATATATATATATATAAAGAGTGTCCCATTAGAAGCGCACAGTTTAATTTTTAAATAAAATTAAACTGTAATATTTTTTTGATTGAGCAATGATTTTTTTTAAACGATGATGAATATGTGTTCCTGATGGAACACCCTCTATATATATATATATGCATGTATTTATGCACATATATGTGTATGTTAGAAATATCGTATAAAGTTACTTATTTTTAAAAAATAATTATTTTTTTATTTTCAAAAAAAAATATTCATCTAATCAAACGTCATGTTTTACTACTCATCATTCGTTTGATAATATAGGATCATCCAAATGTGACGCCTAGATTTATGTTTTATTAACAAAAAATTATACATATGTTTCCCTATACACATGTTTCTTTTCAATAAAACACAAATCTAGGCGTCACATTTGGATGGCCTTTTATAACTGCATCATTTTTATACAAATTAATCGCTCGTCTCAAAATCACAAGATTTTATAAAAGTATTTAAAGATCTTTATTTAAGATGATTAAATATTCTAATAAATCCTAAGATCTTAGACTAGGTTCGTCATTTCTATAAAAAAATGTAATTTTCTCTTGTATACTGTTGGATTACTATTTTAGTATTTTTTAACAGCCCTAAATATATCGTGAAGTATATCGATATTATTTTTTTTTAATGTTTATCTATATATTGATAATTTTGCATCAAAAATTGAACGTGAATTAAAAAAATAGTGACTTCGTGAAAAATCAATAAAAAAGTAAAAAAAATAATTCTTCATTTATATAATTTATTTTTTTATATTTGTTTGTTTTGTATGTTATCGAACTTACTATTTTGCTATCGATTTATATCTCTCAAACTATCATGAAATAGATTGATACTGATTATTTTAAAAATATATATATTGATCTATATATCAATGATGATGTGAAGTAAAAAAATGACTTAATGAAAAAGTAGTAAAAAAATTAGTCATTTGAATAATTAATTTCTTATATTTTTATATGTTATTGAATTACTTTTTTGTATTTATTCATTACTCTAAAGACATCATAAAGTAGATAAATACTGATTTTTTTAAAAAAAATTGCCTATATATATCTATGATTTTAGGTCCAAAATTGGTAGTAAATTTTTAAAAAATAGTGGCTTATGAAAGAATATAAAAAAGATAAAAAAAATAAAATATCTTAGCTTGAATATTTTTTTATATTATTTTTATAAAATCTAAAAAATATTTTTTTTCTAAAATCCTTTTTTAAATTGATAAATCCGTTTAATCCTATAACATTGTATTACAGAATATATCCAAGAAATATAGTAGACAAGATATTAATTTGTTGTCAAATGAATAAATTCCATCTAGTAAATAAACTAAATATAACAAAATTTCATAACTCAATTTTATAAATGTTATGAAGATAATTAAAATATGTAAGATCAAACGTTGTACAGTAAAATCTATTTACTAATATTAATAACTTGGTGACAAACTTTTAATATATAAATAGCACTTTTGAACAATATTAATTTTACTCAATTACGTATTTATATATATATATATATATATATATATATGCAGTATATACCAAAAAATTACTTTTAAATAGCAATAATATAATTACATATAACAAAATACACCATTGAGTGAAATTGTATGCTAATGTAGTGTTTTACATATCCCATAATTAGTTTTTGTACTAGTAACATTTGTAATTAACGTTTTTAGACCATTTCATTCTCTGTAATTTATGTATTCTAATTTACAACTTAAAGTATGTACTTTAAAAACTTTAACATATACAATATAACAGACATTAAAAAAAGTAGTCATCTCTAGTTATTGTTTGAATCTGTAATGGTTTTTTATGCACTAGCTAAACTTAATATAATATAATAAAAAAGACAAATAATTTTATTCAAAATTAAAGTCATATTTAACTATATTTTCTTACATGAGCATATAATATATTTTTATTTCTACTTTATATAGAACGACCTAAATAAAACTGAAGGATTTAGACATGCATTTACTTTAATACTTACTATCATTCACTAATCTTTACTATCCTTCAGTTTTATTTCACCCATGCTTTAGTGTATTTTAAAATATTACAATTTTATTATCAAATGTTGTTCAGCGTAAAATTCAATTATGAAGATACAGTATTATATCTCAGCATTTATTTAACAAACATTTTATGATATAAAAAGGTTTATAACTAGTTTCTCATAACTTCTTAAATGACAGAATTAAGTACTGTACATTTACATATATGTCAATTGATGGACAATCAAAGAAAATAGACACATTGTTTAGTTAAAAATTAAAACAATGTGTATAATAATCAAAAGTGATATAGGGATGATATTAAACGTATTTAAATTTTAAAAATATTTCTTTTTATTAAAATAAAAAAACTGGGTAATTGGAAATGAGGAAATATGTACTTATTCTTTTCGTTTTTTAAATATTAAATATATTAGACTATACTACATGTGTGTGTATGTATGTATGTATATATAAACATGATACATCATTATAAAAAATTTAATAAGAAAAACATTAAAGAAAATATGAGGAAGTAAAATTCATTACATTTCAAATTAATTAAAAGTTAATGTAAAATTGAAAATCGATTTATTTGAAAAAAAAATGGATAGAATAAAGAAAGTAATTTTGTCCTGTCTAAATAGAATGTGAATTTTGGTTTGTACGTTTAAAAAACTTTCACCATACCAGCTAAATTATATTGTCGATCGAACAAGTCTTCCCTAAAAAGTTTGTGATATAGTTGTTAGAAAGATAAACAGTTACAGAATCAGTAATAGAGTGAAAATTTCATTTGGTAAATCGAATTAACCAATAAATAATTTCTTATATTCCAGAAATGTATAATAATCAGTTTTGATTAAAGATTTATGTTATTTTTTAAATTCTAGTGAAAATCACACACAAATACATATATATATATATATATATATATATATATATATATATATATATATCTTAATTTATAAATAAATGAGACAAAAATATAAAAAAATTCTCAGAATGAAATGGAAAGGAAATACATAGATTTGCTCAAAATAGATTTTTTTAAATAAAACTGTCTTTCAATGAAGAATATAAATAAACTGATAATGAGAATTTGTATGTAAATTTAAACACTGGAAATTTTCAACGACTTCAGTTAAATTAGATAAGCATATAAAAATTCATATTGAGAATAACACATAAAAACAAGAAGATAATTAAAGAATTCCAAATTAAACAAATGTTATTGAGATTGTCACAAGAATGAAATGTTTAAAATAGAAATTTAACCTAAAAAGAGATCACTGATGGTCAAAAAAAATTGTTAATTTGAAATCTACAAATATAAATATAAAAAGGAACAAAAAAAGGGTCTGTATACATAGATAGATGAGATACAGACATGAGAAAATGTATCGATATGGAGTGAAAAAAAAGATATAACATTTTTGGAATTGGAATGTCTTAGGAAAGGTCTTCATCCAGTAATGGATAAAAAGAGGATGATGATAATGAATTTGATGATGTTGATTAAGATATATAATTAAGAGTGTAACAAAAATATGTAATACTATTTTATTATCAATATTGTGTATGTAAAAAAAATTAAATACATTTTTTTTTAACAAAAAGGCCCTGACGATGATGACATACCCATCGAAATGCGCATCAGCCAACTGTTATAAACAAAAAGTGATTATTGAACACTTCATAACCATTGTGGTGTTGGAGGTAAAAATCCATTTGTGTTGAATACAACGAAATAAAAAAGTTAACTTTTGAAATATTTCTGAAATAATGTATTTTTGAAATCAATACGTTTTGAGTTTCCAAATAACTGTTCGCATATTAATTATAAATAATCATACATTATTATTCTAATTATAATCTGTTAAATTTATTCAGTACGATATTTAAAATAAATCGTGTAGACTCGGCTGAATAAGCAGTTTATATCACGACATTCCTTTCAGTTTGTGTATTCGTCCTTTATAAACTTGCATGCCAAGGAGAAAGCTAGACCATTAGCATGGCAAAGACGCACAGTATGTTTTTGTCTTGAAAATTTGCTGCATAGTTTCCCAAAATTCTCCGCCTTGATGCGGTCGCGTACATAAAATTTAGTCGAGTATCTTATATTCATTTGGGGCTTGTTACATGGTATACATAATGTCATAATGTGTTGAAAATTGTTGTCTTTGTAAGTTTAGTGACTTCTGTTCTTTTCTAGTGTGTCACGAGTGTAATTTTCATTTACATTTAAAAAACATTGCTCTCTTTCTTATGAATGTTAACTTTTAGTTCTTTTTTATTATATAGATCTGTAAAAATATATGTGATAAAATATATATTTGTAAATTGGAAACTGAGATTTTATAATTATTTATATTAGAGTTTCATTATTGAACCATTATAATTTATTGAATAAAAATTAATACTGTTTTTCCATTAAATTCATGTTTGTCATTGTTTTCAATTTATTATTTTTTATAAAAGTCAATCAATTATTACTACTAATATTTCACCTATCAATTAATACATCTGGTATAATTTATTGAAAACTTTAAATTAAATGGATTATGATATTAGATAATAAAACTGAAATATTTAGTTGCTAATATATATTTTTATAAATTTTACTTATAATATAATATATTATTTATTTCTTATATAAAAATCTAGGAATAATATAAAAAACAACACTCTCATTAAAACTTAATAATTCTTCAACAGATATTTTTTCTACTAAAAATAAAAAATATTTTATAAAATTTTAAAAAAGTGCTTTTATAAATAATTATTTCCAATATGAAAATTACTTTTATTTAGTCATTTATATAAGTGACCCGAATGAGACTGAATGATTTTGTCATGCTTTTACTTGTTTACTATCATTTACAATTTGAATCACCCTATATATGTATATATAAACTTATTGAGTACTATATATAATGTATTTTTTATATATTGGCTTCAATATCAATTATAAAATATTTTATTACTAATTTGTATTTGTTAAACATTTATTTTTCTTTTAATTAAATCTACAAAGAATGTGAAAATACGTAATGAAAAATTCAAAGAATTATAAACTAGAAGTTGTTGAATATCAAAAATTATTTTTTTTAATATAAATAACCAAGACATTAAAAGTATTCTTTGGAATTCTTTTAAAAAGACTGTATGTCGACGCAATTTTTAAAATATTCTTTAATCAAGCGAAATGGAAATTCATGTTGTTATGTTTTAATTGTACCATTGAAAAATATTGAAATCTTACAAATCATATTTTTTGAACAAAAAATCGATGTTAATTTAAAACATAACGAAATGAAATAACGTAACTCCAATTAAATGATTTCTTAAAAATAAATAAACGTAACACGAATTTACGTTTTTAATTTTCCACCGATTATTTATTTCCGTAGAACGAGAAATCGTATTTCTGCAATAAAAAGTCACAAAAAAGAACGCAAAATAAATAACATCGAGAGATATAAATTAAGATAATAAAATACACAAAAAAATGTGGTGAAATTGATGTCAAGGAAATGGTGGGTAAAAACAAAACGGAAAGAAAACACAACTCAGTAGACCCTAACCTAATTGTAAACAATTACAGATGAAAAATGGCTCTTCGGCTGAATTAAACATGTTAAAATGCTGCGTTACGATCAGGTATGATGCAAAATTCTCAAACATTTATCTTACGAGCGCAGTTTGTTCTCAACAAGTACTCGAGAATCTTGAAATGAGATCGTGTGTACATTAGATACATTGAATTATTATTTTCACTGTTTCCTATAAACAGTCATCAATTATTCTTTTCGGTTTCTATGCTAAAGTACGAAAAATAAACAACATGTCATCGAATGAGATCATTTATAATTATATAATAACGGCGATGTGCGTTTTAATCAAATGTATTCATCAGACGTAATATTTTAAGAAACTGCAAAATATAATTATAATTATACACATGTACGACAAAAAATATCAAATACTATTACATATTTCACTTGAAACATATATATATATGTGTGTGTGTATATATATTTGGACTGAAAAGTAGATATTATTATCCTATTAATAGATATTAATTATCCTCGTATTTGTTTGATAAATAAATACTTTTTCTTTTGATGTTTTTAAATATATACTTGATAAAACCACCATTCTACAAACATATATTATCAGATAGTATCTATAAAACGTATCTTAAATTATTCTATAATTTCATTTAAAATAACATTCAATATATTATACGAAAATCTCAGAACGAAATCTAAATATTTTTATATAATTTGAACAATCTTCAATATCAAATATCCGTTTATATACATATATATATATATATATATATATATATATATATATATATATATATATATGTATGTGTGTGTGTAATAAATTGAATCAATAATTACTAGAAAAAATGTTTTTCTTTAAAATACATTAATAAACATTTCCGAGAACTTATTTTCTTTAACATTTGTGGAATTTTTCATCGTCAAGACAACATAGTCAGTTTATCTTACGTCATTTTATATATAGGGATGGACCAGATGAGATTTAATGGTTTAGACATACATTTATTTTTTATTACTATTTATTATCCTTCAGTACCATTTGGACCATCTATGTATTTATATATACGAGGGTCGTTTGATAAATATGGTAAATTTATTTATTGTTTAATTTAATTAACTAAATTTTTCAATTTAGTTTTTCTTACTTTTTACCAAACTTATCAAATTATTCTCGTATATATATATATATATATATATATATATATATATATATATATATATATATATATATATATGCATCATAAAACTGTTTTAATTTTAAGATGGGAATATGATAAGTATTTTTTAAAAAAATAGTTGTAAAATCTTGAAAACATAAAAAAAAGAATTTTTAATATATACTATTTTAATTCAAATAAATAAATATCCATAAAAAATAATTTTCTAGATAGATTATTATTTCATATTTTCTAAAAAAATATGTTTAAGAATGTTTTCTTGTAACTAAATGTGTAAATAATCTAAAACTAATAAATAACTAATTAAATAACTGAAATAATTTAAAAATCTAATTTGTACAAATATATATATATATATATATATATATATATATATATATATATATATAATCATGTAAAATTAATATCATCATAAAATTTAATTCAGTATACCCGAAAATATACAAAATTATTCTCAACTTTTGTTTGAAAAAAATCTCACCCTCTCAAATTAGCAATTTGCAATTTCGTAACTAAAGAAGAAAATGTAATAAAATTTAATCTAAGGTCATTATGCTGGAAACTGTTTACTCTATATTAAAGCAAAACGAAGCAACGAAAGCTTTTTCATACCGTGCTTCATCTGTAGATACATTCTATCTTTTTACTGCAAATAGACACTACACCATACCACATCAGCAAATGGGAAAAGCCGTTACCTTTTTGATATTCTTTGTACTTGTGTGTTTACCTCCATGCCGACTCGAGTTTATAAGTATTACAACTACCCATTCTTATATTTTCTTTTATTCTAAGCACTAGACTTGTATATTTAATTTCCAAAATACTGGGTTCATATCCGTATTTCATATACATATATATATATATATATATATATATATATATATATATATATATATATATATATATACACAAATACAAAGAATATTATAGAGAAAAGAAAAAGTGAAAACAGGTAGATTTTTGTGTTGTTTCGTTAATTCTCTAACTATATAAATATATATATATATATATATATATATATATATATATATATGATTGTGTTATAATTATGTGTATATAAATGATTTTTCTTCAATTTCGATACATTGAAAAAAAATAACAAGCACTGTTTACATCAATAAACTAATAAAATTTAAAAAATGTAATTAATTGAATAAAAAAAAATATTTTTATTAATTTTTATACAGTTAGATAAAAATATATATTATTATAAATAATGATTAATAATTATTATATAAAAATGTTTACTTTTTGTTGACAAGAAATATGCTATACATTATAACTAATCATTTTTAAATATCAGTTTTATACGAGTACATATGTCTACATAGTCTATTAATGTCACATTTTTTTTATTTATGTTTTATATCATAATATTAAATTCTCATTATTTTATATAACACAAAGAACAAACAGCTTATATTGTGTTGCTTTTATCGTAATCGTCAATTGTAAATACCTAAATGTATGAAATATTCTTTTTTATTAAAAAGATCTGTTGTATTACACAAATAATGGATTAAAGTATTCAAATAAACATACAATTGTAATTGGTCGATGTAAAACAAATACAATATTATACATGTATTATTTTATCGTGTAATTATATAATTTGATAAAAAAAATTAACAAAAAATAGTAGAAAGCGTTATTGAAATTTATGAAACGTACAAGATAATTTAAATTATTCAAGAGGATTTTATAAAATAGTCTAATGTTAATGTAAATTAATGAGACCAGTATGTTTTTGTATAAAATTTATAACATATATATATATATATATATATATATATATATATATATATAACCAAAAAAATGAGAATAATTTAATATTTAAAAGTTATTAAATACATAAAATCATATTTTCTATGTAGAATAATATATGTATATTATTTATTAATATTTTTATTTTTCTGTTCATAAAACAAATACATTTATTAAAACTATATAGACTAGAAAAATAATATTAATATTTATTATTATAAAAAATATTATATATATATATATATATATATATATATATATGTAGAATTTTATTTTAAATGAGTAAAGTAGCTGTATTTTCAATTAATGCTGCTTTTAATTATTTAAACTATAAAACAAGCAATTGATTCTGTTTGTTTAAAACAATATCATTAATTGTGTTTACTGAGAAATTAAGGCATAAAGCACAAGGTTTTTTTTAATTACAACATGTTTTTAAATGGAAAAATGTTTATACATCTAATTATATATTTATAATTATATGTATATAAAAAAATACATCATTAATACAAATAATTTTATATTGAATATCACATAGTCTATACAGTACAATGATGTGAACATTAAAATATTATTGATTAAAAATCATTATTTTATTTACATGAAATAATTTTATCACAATACTAATCTGCTCGAATAAAATTAGCTAATTACTTAATTTATGAATAATATGAGCTGTGGTAACAAATATATTGTTCTCCAAATTTAATTTTGATAATTACTTCCATATTAAATAATTTAGAGAATTTACTTTTTCACAATTAGATAAATCCAGACTATATCAGTACAGATAATACTTTTTTATAATTACAAAATATTCGTTTTATAATATAAAAAATAGAATTATATATTTCTTTGAAAATAACAATAAGCAAGTTTTTCTTGTCATCGCAATAAATTACTAAATTGTCAGTATTAAATAAACATAAATAAGTCATTTAGTATTATTGAAGTATGATAAATAATTCTAAATTTAATTTAAGTAATATAGAATTATTTTTTGAACATTCTAATAATCATCAAAATTTTCTACATTACTCCAATAGTAATACAGCTCTTATTGAATCATACAAATATAATTATATAAAATTCATAACTTTCAAAAAATCATACATGAATAGTTATACTTTTTATTATTTGAATATATATATATATATATATATATATATATATGTGAAATTCAAAAGACAAAAAGGTGTGAGATATTTGACAACCTAATATATATATATATATTTATATATATATATATATATGTGTGTGTGTGTGTGTGTGTGTGTATGTTTTGTTAACCAATAGTTAAAATACTTTTGTATTTATATATAAAAAATGACAGCAATAATAAATAAAATTATACAGACACTCCTTGTTAGTAATGAACAAAGATGTGTTCAGAAGAAAATGGCGAACGAGTTTAAAGCTTGACATCTTGAAAGAAATCTAATAATGCACAGAACATTTGCGTATTGGATTCTTTTTACGATATCTGTGCATTATACTTATCCACTCGTTCCTCTGTATTCATCGTTGACGACCACTAAAGTGGACTATCTCCATCCTTTCAATTAGTGTTAATGCAATTTTCACATGAGTAGAAAAACATTTTCAATATCGGTTCTAGACTTTTTGAACATTTATATATATATATATATATATATATATATATATATATATATATATATATATGTGTGTGTGTGTGTGTGTGTGTGTATAAGTGTAATGCATGATTGTATATAAAAATTATTAAATAAATTATATTAATTTGAAAATATTATTCAGTGACTTTTTTAAATATCACATTATATAAGGTGGCCTATATAAAACTGAAGGGCTTAGACATACATTTACTTATTTACTATCATTTACTGTTCTTCACTCTCCTTCAGTCGCATTTGAGTCACCTTAATTATCTATCTGATATCCATCTCTTTCTCTCTCTTTCTCTCTTTATATATATATATATATATATATATATATATATATATATATATATATATATATATATATATATATATATATATATATATATATGTGTGTGTGTGTGTGTGTATGTGTGTGTATTTATATATAGGGTGTCTCATTAAGAACGTACACTCATCATCGCTAAAAAAAATCAATGCTCACTCAAAAAAGATGCGTTTTATTTAAAAATGCAGGTGTGCTTTCCTGATAGAAAATCCTATATATATATATATATATATATATATATGTGTGTGTGTGTGTGTGTGTGTGTATGTGTGTATTTATATATTGGATGTCTCATTAAGAACGCACAGTCATCATCGCTAAAAAAATCAACGCTCATTCAAAAAAGATGGTTTTTATTTAAAAATTTAGGTGTGCTTTCCTGATGGAAAATCCTATATATATGTATATGAAAAAATATGTTTAAAAAAGTATTCTGTAGCTTTCAAAATACCCTATTTTCCGTATATGTTAAACGTTCGATTTAAGAAAAAAAATCATTCAGTTATTTTTCAACACGCAATAAATCTTTCTCTTTAATACATATTACTTCACATCTTCCATTACAGCTGTAAGTCTCAAAATCTCATATAACTATTTTGTTTTATCTGAGTGTAGATATAAATCAATATAAGGCAATGAAAATGGTTGTATTTGACAATTTTTCTTATAAAAAAATCTATTTATTTTAATACATCGCATTATAAAGTCTTAAAATAATTTGCTTCCAAGTGTATTTTTTTAATACGTAACTATATATGTAATTAATATAAAAATTTAATATCTTCTGTAATAAAAACTCACATGAAAACTATCTAAATAGTAATAAATTCGAATTTAACTACTACCTTAAGAAACAACTATGCATCTTGTTAATCTGCAATAAGTTTGCAACATAGAGATTTCTTTAGTCACTTGGTCAGACCTCTAACTAACCACAGAATTAACGGATCCCAGAGGAGCTATAATGTATTCCTGAAGCGTACAGCCTCCGTAATTAATTCAGACCTACTGTTTTCACTTTATTATATATGTTTGTGGTAACAAATTGCACGAAATCGATTCCGAATTATTTATTTATAATTTGTAGTGTTTTATTGACAAATAATATATCACTTGTCGATAGTTTTTGTACTTGTCTACTTTTATATTTTGTAGATTTTATTGAATTAATATTTTGTTTAATACATTATTTACATTAATGGTTATTTACATTAATCAATAATTCAACATTAGATTAATGTAAATAACCTTTTTCTTTTCATTTCACTTGATGATGACGTCAGAGATTGTATTAATACAATACAAATTTATTGATAATATAATATAGTACAAAAGTAAAGATATGTGTGTTATAAGATTGTTTGATTTTTTATTTACAATATTGTATTATATAAATTGATTGACTGTTGTAAGTTATTGAATTTTGATATTGTTAAGGTCGACATTTGACAGAAGTTTTTTTTAGAAAACCTTCAATCATATTAATTCAATATATTTGTCTGAAAATCTAATACTTGTCATTTATATATCAATATTAATAAAATTTCTAATTGATATGAATAGAATAGAATTAAATCATTTAAAAATTACATTTATAATATTTGCTTGTAAGTAAAATAAAAACAATTATTTATATATATATATATATATATACACATAAGAGGATCGTTTGATAAGTATGGTAAATTTATTTATTGTTTAATTTAATTAATTAATTAATATTATTAAATTTTTCAATTTAGTTTTTCTTACTTTTTTGCCATACTTATCAAACGACCCTTATATATATATATAAATAAGTTTTTTATAATTTCTAAGCGTTGTTGAAGTGTTTAAAGTTACATTATAATTTGCCAAACTATACTGAGTTGAAATGACAAAATGAGCTTAAAAAAATGCAAACATGGCTGCCACCAATTGTCAAAGTTCAGACATTCATATTGGAAAATCTTATATATATATATATATATATATATATATATATATCTAAACATAGACTATTTAAAATTTAAATTAATAATAAATAAAATAATAGGAATTTGTTTATCTAGAAATATACATCATTATCTCTATTACTGTTCAATATTACTAAAATAAGAAATTAATTTTGTAAAAAATCATTTCTTGTGATATTAAAATCGTCTAATCATATTTATATAAACATAGACTATTTGAAGTTTTAAATAATAATAAACAAAATAATTAGATTTTCTCCATCTATAAGTATACATCATTATCTCCATTACCACCCAATATTGTTATTAAAATAAAAAATAGTTTTTGAAAAATTTCATTTACTGTGACATTAAATTATCTAGTCAATATATATACTTACATATATATTGACTAGATATATATATATATATATATGCACATATATATGTATGTATGTATGTATGTACATATATATGTACAGATACATACATTTATGCATACAGTGTATATATATTTTCACTATATAATACTTTTTAGATATATCAAATACAAATTTATAGTGAATATTATTATTTTTTATTCAATTATTATCATGGGGTTACAATTTTCATCAAACTCACTATAATCGACACATTTCGAACAATAATTTGTCAGAAATGCATCAACCAACACACGGAGACAAGATATAAACATTACCGCCCGTTACTAACACTGCGGTGGATTTAATGGTGGCAGCGCCGGGTATTACTGAACTAGTGGTGGTTTGGAATGGGTATTGATTTTGCCGCACAGTAGACAGATAGGAAAGAGTAGGTAGACGTCGTTATATTTACCCTTCGAATATTATTGCTTACGTTTCTCTGTTACTATCAGATAACTTCTTGCATAAAGTAATATCATAGGTATTAATAAATTCTTAATCATTTTTAATATTCAGTAAACCGATTAAGTCCAG
The DNA here is from genome assembly GCA_029203775.1 of Neoneuromus ignobilis. Lineage (NCBI taxonomy): Eukaryota > Metazoa > Arthropoda > Insecta > Megaloptera > Corydalidae > Neoneuromus > Neoneuromus ignobilis. The sequence continues at coordinate 1,790,893 of CP092089.1, read as the reverse complement.
TTCACAAATTAATATACTTGATTTAATATACCTCCTTCGTGGAATTTTTTTAACTACACACACATAACAAAACATTTTCTATTTAGCTATATATATATATATATATATTTTTTTTCTTAGACCTTTTTATATTTATGTATTTCCTCGACTTTCTAATATGAAAATTTCTTCTAAATTGATACTTACTCATTTCTATTCTCCTGTTCATTTTATCTATAAATTTTCCGTTCATGTTAAAATCTTTAAAGACACCAATTAACTTTTTTTATTTATTATTTTACTAATTTACTTTTTTCAAATGTATTTTTGAATTCAATTTTCCTCTGATCTAAAAACTAATTGTACTTTACTTTATATATATATATATATACACGAAGGTCGTTTGATAAGTATGGTAAATTTATTTATTGTTTAATTTAATTAATTAATTAATTAAATTAAATTTTTCAATTTAGTTTTTCTTACTTTTTTACCATACTTATCAAACGAACCTCGTATATATATATATATACATATATATACTTTTTTTGTCTTGTGGTTTATTAAAAAAACAATTCTTTGAATTGCTTTATCTAATTCTTCTATTCTTTTTCCAAGTTTATTTGAACTTGTTGAGGTTATATTATTGCTGTCAAAAAATCTCATTCGACTAAGAATCTTGCCATATTGATTCTTTTAGATTCCCAGTTATAGGTCTTAAATATTTCTCCTAGTACCATTGTAAATAATTTTAATAATTTAACCACTTTGTCTCACTTCATAATTTTAAAAGTTTCTGTTTAGTCGTGTATTTATTCAGAAGATATTGTACTTTTATAAATGTTTCTCGAATTTGAATTCTTTCAAATTTATAAATGCTAAGTAAAGATATAGTTGGTATTTATTAATCGTATATGAGTGTGTGTTTTAAAAAATATATTTGCTAAATTCATCCTATTTATTCTCACTTACAGTAGTGAAACGTGGGTCTTAATATCAGAATAATTTAACTACTGAAAACATCACAAAGAAGCGTAAAAAATGCATATTAGAAATAATACAAAAAAAGAAACGAGCAAATTTGAAAGAAAATCAAAATCATGGACATTATAACAAAATTTTAAAATTTTAAATAGAAATAGAATAACTATATAACACAAAAAAGACCATTGATGAACAACAAAAATTAATTATTAAAAACCCAAGAATATAAAATATACGAAGAGATTCATAGATAAGAAAGACATGAAAAAAATTGTATTAAAAAAATCGAAGAGGAAAGCATTTGATAACTGGAAGTAGAAAGTTTTCGGGATGTTTTTATCCAGAAATAAATAGAGAAAGGGTGATATTGATATATATATATATATATATATATATATATATATATATATAATATTTTTAACTCATTCTCTATAACTCATTCTCTATAACTTAATAAAATTCGAAAGATACTATATCGAATAAAACAAGTATATATATCTTAATTTTTACTTCATTAATTTTGAATGTAGCCTGTATTAAGAATTACCCGACCTAATGAATTCATATTACATTCATTTAAAATTTAATTGAGAACTTTATAACACTTGTTTACTACAGTACTAGACGTAATTTTATAAACTTTGTGATGTAAGTCATTTATTTACATTTTCAATTTGAACCGTCATCTATTTTTACAATTTTCATATAACTTTGTTTATTAAAAGTTCTTTTTCACTTTTCGTTTATATGTGCTTGCACATATAAAACTTTGTGACTTCTATATATTCACATAAAATTCGGAAAATCATATATATGACATTTATATATATATATATATATATATATATATATATATATATATATATATATATATATATTATACGGTTCAGAAATTTTATTTAATCCATTTTGATTTAATGATATATTTTAATATTTTCCGCTTTAATACGTATACATAAACTTGTAACTTAAAAATTTTGATTTAATATCATCAAAGTATATATATATATATATATATATATATATATATATATATATATATATGTATGTGTGTATGTATGTATTTATGTATATATGTGTGTGTGTATGTATGTATGTATGTATGAAGGTGCGTATGTCAATTATAAACCTGAGTAACGATATAGGGATGTTATTAATATTTTAAATTCCATATTGATTATAAATATGTTTCATATTACTCATAACTGTATGAAAAATTTAAAAGATATTTGTGGTATTTTCATAAAATTAATAATGTTATATTTCTACCTCAAATATTTTCTATTTAATAAAACTTTAAAACGAAACAATAAATGTTTACTCTCATATTCTGTTATTTATTTTGATTGACTTTTTTTGTCCAATAATCTATATCAATGTAAGAAATGAAAAAAAAAACAATAATAGATATTTTATGTTACAAATCATTAAAAAAAATATTTTTCTTCTAAACGCTTTTCTGAGAATTTTGGAAATTCTCAATATGAGACACGTTACAATTTACTTTTTAAAGAAAATCCAATGTTACTGTAAAAGAGACGATTGAATATCAAATAAACATAATAAAAATGTCATGCAATGCTCATTTTCGTTTTAATGCTTGGATAAATAGTTCGATTAGGGTGACTGTTTTCGATTAACCGAATTTAGGGCTACACTATTTGGTATAATAAGACAATTAAATGATTCAACAAGTTTTTATGCAATGCGGAAACGACTACTTAACACTCGAAAAATTACTCTGTGTCCAACGACGGCTATTACTGTAACTGGGCCATACACATTACATGCTTTGTTTTTGAATTTAGTGCAGTAAAAGAGTTAAATGTGATTAATTTTGATTTCCATATAAATGGGATTTTCAAATAATCAAATTTTAATAGTCTATAAATTCTATACGTTTTAATTGAATATTTTTAAACAAAATCATTATTATTACGTTTGTGTATGTAAGAAAAATATATGGAAATGAGTTATTGTTATATAGGGTTTTCCAATAAGAATGTCAGAACTTTGACAGCTTGTGGCAGACATGTTTTAATTTTTTTTTTTTTTGAGTTCATTTTGACATTTCAACTCGGTGTAATTTGGAAAATTAAACAACGCTTTGAAATTTTAAAGACTTCAGTAGACTTATTGAAATAAAAGTTTAATTAGTCCATTATTTCACGAAATGGACCCATCAATTGACCACCAAGGTCATGTGATCTAACAACTCCATTGAATTATTTTTTGTAAGGTTATGTTAAATTATTGGTTTATGCTGATAAACCACAAACAACAAAAGGATTAAAAATAAACATTGAATTTGTAATTCATGAAATTGGACCACAATTATATGTCAGAGTGACTGAAAGTTGGACTAAATAAATGCATTATATCAAAAGAGTTGTGGTGGTCATATAAGTAAAATTGTGTTCTATCATTAATGCTATAGAATATACTTCCAAATAAAAAAATTAAATAACTAATTAATTAAATACTTTTTGTTTTATTTCTATTTAAACTTTTGAATCGCTTATTGGAAAACTCTATATATATAAAAGTAATAAAAATTCAGAATAATTTCTATAATTTTTCAGTAGCATATCCGCCTCATATCGTTTTTATTCTTATAAACCAATTATGTTCAGTACAGTTAAAAATGTTCCATCAAATTCAAATAATTTTGAATATATGTTATCTCTGTACATTTTCCTAGTATTTTCATTACGATCACAAACTAGCTCGAGTGTATCCTTTTCACTCAGTTATTCGTTATGCATGCATTTGCGTAGATATATGATACTTTATAAGCACACACACATGCAGTCACTTACCCTGCGGCGACCCAAAATCTTTTGAACTCACTTTACATACCCCTTCCATACATCGGATTATTTCAGTTTCTAACCTATGAACGAAATTCTATCAAAGCTACTTAACTTAAAACTCATAATGTTCTTTTCATAAGTTAATCTGAGAGATACGTTTGTTATTATACTAAAATATTTTGCTTTTGTACATTGAAATAAATACTTTATATGAAAACAATATGAAACAAATTATTAAATCATTAAAAAAAATGATATGTACATTTATATATATATGTGTGTATATCAAAAGAGACAGCCTCATTCTATCCACTGCTGGATGAATACATCTCTTAAAACTTTCCGTACACAACTTCCCCCCCCCCAAAATGATTTTTTTTCTTCCATTGTACATCGTCGAAATATCTCATCTCATGGGTGTTTTTATATTTTTAAGTTCTCAATTAATAATTTCTATTTTCATGCTATATAACCTACCCATTTCCATTTTGAACTTTTCATTCTTGCTATAACAACAATATTTTTTATTCATTAACAAATCCACTCGTTCCTCTACATATATTCTTAACATCATGTCTCTTTACATGATTCACTACATTCTCTAAAATCATAATCTGAAATTTAAAACCCATTTCACTGCCATAAATGAGAATAATAGGCTGTATTGATCAAAAACTTTTTTCTTCAAACATAACAAAATTAAACTTCAAAATATTTTTTTCCACAATGATATCATACCATTTTAATTCTCCTGATCATTCATTTATAAATATATATTCTATGTTAAATAAGATCTCAAATATACATAATTTTTAACTTTTTTAATTTCTATTTCCTTTTAATTCGATTTTCTTCCGATCTGAAAATGCAATGTGTATGTGTGTTGTGTAAACAAATACATACATACATAAATGAATGTATGTATGTATTTGTGGTTATAAAATAATAAGGTAAATTAAAATTAAAATAGCAGTTTACAAGCTTATAATTAGTAATATTAAGTAAATTAGTAATATTAAAAAAAATCTAAATTTAAAATAAACGTTTTTCCTGCATTTAATTGATTTGTAAGCTGATAGTGTTATATAGAAAATAAAATATAAAAAAGCCTTTTTTGTAAAAAAATATGAAATTTTATAAAGTCCACTTAAAAAATTAGAAAATATAATTTACAGTTAAAATAAGTTTACAATATAATAATTTTGAATTAAATTATTGATTAATAAAAAAAATTGTTATTTAAAAATGTTTAAGAAAATAACAGGATAATTTCAGTTGCTTCTATTTATATTAAAATATATGTATTAAAGTAATTCAACTATATAATGTAAATATACTCTAGTTTCACGACAATTTAATTTAAATACTTGTTTGATATATCAAAGTTAATTACAATCAAAATTGATATTATATCGTAGCTTTAAACGTTATAATAATTGAGTAAATTTAGTGTTTAATTTCAAATCTGTAAATTTATTATTCGTATTATTCAAATTTTATCAAAGTTTATAAAAAAGTTGTGCAGACTTTTTCAGTATTTTTTTCTGTATTTGATTTACATAGTTGACAAATGTATTTTTCATGTTACAATAAAATTGAATGCATAAAAAACGTATTACAAAATATTTCAATTCGAAAAGAACCATTGTATGTGTGTGCATAACTAAATTATCCATAACATTTTTTTTTATAATAATAATTTCAAGTTTCACTGATTGTAAATTTAAATAGACTGTTTCAACATTATAAATTAAAAAGATTACATTATTTTCAAAATATGTAAAGAAGAAAAACTTTATAAAAATCCCCGTAACAAAACAAAACTAACACTTCTTTTCATAAAGTTAAATAATTCTGTTTTCTATTTTACTTGTGGCCTTTTCAACTCGACATTTATGTTGTAAATTCATTATGAACTGATTTAAAATTTATTCTGTAACATCGCCTCTATGTCATAACTTTTATAATAGTTCTTTTCATGTTACAACACTGAATTTTCACTGATACGACTTCATATACACACACGCAAATTCTATTCAAGTAACTTGTCTGTAGAAGGGTGTAATGCGAAAGGAGTTTGTTGAAAAGCAAAGGCTGCGACGTCACTAACGAAGATATGTAACGTCATTCTGGTTTTGACGTTCCGAAGCTGCCGTTGCTGCATGTCCATGATAGGGATTAATTAATTTATACTCTATAAATTGAAAAGTCGCTTTTGCGACGCGGTGATACATGACATGGAACAATATTGATGGAATGATCTTGTTTCGAGTCTGTGTACGATTCTAACCACAATCCGATATAATCTCAAGGTTCAAATTCATTATTTCGTCGAGTTAGAAAAAACTAAATATTTTTTTACAAGCAAAACCGAATAAAAATCATAAGATCTGCTCTATTAAGAAACAAGATGTTACTTTTTAATATTTCTCTTTCTGATCATGATCTTGAATGCTTTTACTGAAAAAAAAGTTATTTCAGTGTATGAGAAAGAAAAATATTCAAATATTAGGATTTCTATGAAATAATAAACTTTCACCAATTATTTTTCTAAATTTTCATAATTATTTCTATCATGAAGAAGAATCTATTTTTTAATTAAAATCCTCATACAAATCCTTTAAAAATTGGAAATAAATCTGAAAACTTTCTTTTTGGTCCACTATTCTACCTGAACTGTTCTATTATTTCTCTTAAATTGTCCATCTTGAAATATTAAACGAGCATTTATATTACATCTGCATTTTGATACCCATATTATCATCAAAGTGTATAAAGGTGTTTTTTTTAAAAACGTGGTAGAACTTTAAATTGAATCTCTATCGAAAATTCTATCTAACCTAAAAACACCTTTATATATATATATATATATATATATATATATATATATATATATATATATATATACTTGTGTGTGTATATGAATATTTAAATTTTTTAGGTTTGATAGAACTTTCGATAGGGATTCAATTTAAAGTTCTGTCACGTTTAAAAAAACACCTACACTACATTATAACGTCTTAAACAGATTTTATAAAACAGTATCCTGACGACGTGCCGTTTGAGGTGAATGATTCATTGATGTTAAAATGAATTTGCCAAAGTACCTAAATAAATAAAGTAACTTGTATTAAATTTGTAAGTAAAACTTATAAAATATTGTTATATTATAAAAAAGAACTTTAAATCGAATTTTTTTTTCAAAATGTATTTAAAAATATTTATTAAATATATTGAACTATATATATATATATATATATATATATATATATATATATATATATATATATATATATATATATATAATGCATACCACTAAATAAATCAACTATTTGAAAGAGGTTTATTTGTGTCATGATTATTCGAAATGAGAGCATGTTAACAAATATTTGTCAGTGTTTCATTGACAAGCAGATAGCACATTTAATATATATATATATATATATATATATATATATATATACATAGTACTGAAAAGCTGTACTTTTAAAAAAATAAAATGTCAAAGGTTTCACCATCAACCTACATATGAGCACATATGTTATTTCATTTTCATGCTAGTTTATATACATCAGCCGCACCTAAAAAAAAAAATTGTAAATTTCACTGAAATGTTTTAAAATTAACAAATATCAACGTTTATTTAGAGATTTTTCTCATAACGATTGAAAAATTCATTTTTCAAATTTATTTTAAATACATTCATAAAATCCATAGACACTCAAATCCTTTTTATATAAAAAACGATTCTAAGGATTCTATTTTAATCTTTTTTTCAAAAAACGAAATGATGTATTTATTAACGACAGAGATTATATAAATGATTGAAAAATAAAATTTATGTTTCAAGAATTATATTTACATTTCATTTTTATATAATTGATTATGTACAACATATATATATATATATATATATATATATATATATATATATATATATATATATATATATATGTGTATGTGTGTGTGTGTGTGTGTGTGTGTCTGTGTATATATATATGTATTTGCATTAGAGTTATATATAAATAATCAATTATTTAAAAAGAGTATTTCTGTTTTGAAAATTATATTTGAATTTTATTTTTAAATAATTTGTTTTTGTATATCACTAAATACACACACACACACACACACACACATATATATATATATATATATATATATATATATATATATATATATATATAAATGAATCAAAATTGTTCATGTATAATCATCTTAACTTACCTTTGTTACAAAAAAGAACTTTGTTACATTTTCTGACTACACAAATTTGTTTCTTAAATTCCATTATTCACTCATGCTTCATTTTTCAATTATCGCCTACCAGCCAGTCACGAACAACCAGTATATAATTATATTACTGACCCCTTCGCAAACTACACTCGCAGAATAAATAAACTCGCCTAAAAACCTGTTGAAATCTGATTCCACAAAATAAGAGTGTGAGATGAATACGTGCCGTGAGTCGAACCGATGGCATGTACGGCCGACACGTACGCATGCATTGATCACCGGGACGGTTCATACCTACGGTAGAGAAAATCTACCAACGCACACACTCTTATTCCCACACATAATTGTTTAAAACGTGTATCATGGGACTAAGGCGATCTCTCCTATGCTTCTAAATTGCTGATTTACCCACATATGTTATATTTACACATTCGCCCATGGGAAATATGTGTTTTCATTTACGGAAAAGCGTGTCTATTTGTACAAGATAACACGGAAAAATATACTTTTTTTCAAACGATTTCCATGTTTTCCTCACATTAAATTAATCGCAATATATGGCATTTTCTTTATATACAATTTTTTTTCTTCTATTATTTATTTGAATAATATTCCAGTTTTTTAAACACCTATTATTTATAACAAATTATGACTTAAATATAGAGTAATAAATATGTATATATATATATATATATATATATATATATATATGTGTGTGTGTGTGTGTGTGTATGTATGTGTGAACTTAAACACTATGTTAATACATTCTTTTCTCACTTTTACAAAGGTAGAAAAAATAAAAGTACCTAACAAAAATTATCACTTATTAACTATAAGTGTTATTAATAAAAAATAATTTTTACTATTTATCTATTAAAATAAATCAAAATACACTTTGAAAATTATTTTCATGTAGTTATATAAATACAAGAATAATTTAAATAATGATGGCTTAAATGAGACGGAAGGGTAGTAAATGATAATAAGAATGTAAATGTATGTCTAAATTCTTCAGTGTCATTTTGGATCATAATTATATTTATATTTAATTTCACGCATTTAAATATTTATCAAAATTTAATAATGTTCAGTTTATAATACATGTATGTGTTTGTGTTTTATATACATATATATATATATATATATATATATATATATATATATATATATTAGTACAAAGCGTGTTTTCAAATTGATGTTTCTAGTTAAAAGATAAGATCAAAATACATCTAAAATTACATTGTGCTGTACATTTAAAGTAAAAGAATGATTGTGGAGTAAGCTCGACATCGGACGTAAAAAATCACATCTCATTTACAATCATCACAATTTTCAGCATGTGTAGAATGTACTATAACGTCTCTTCGACGAGAACACGCACAAAGCACGTACGTAAATAAAAAAAAAATCAACCAGAAAAACAAACGATGGCCGGGATGTTTCGAAAATATGGGAGGGTAGAGTTCGTTGAGAAATAGTCACTGGTGAACGAGGGTAGTAATGCCAGCTACAGAGGAAGTGAATAAATGTCAGACTATTCATCATGTCAGCACCTTCTTAAATGGATACTGTCCAGATGTATAAACACGGATGATTTTTCGTTTTTGTCTCGTTAGTTGATCGCCGAATAAAATTGCAAACTATTTTAACATTATCTAAATTAATACCATCATTTCACATTCAACAACTATTCAGATAGAGAGTATATTTTAACTAAAAAAAATGTTTTTCTAGTGAATATATTACAATTTTACTTGTAATATTTTTTAATATAATCTCCTTCAAATACGTTATACTACTTGTGCCGACGTTATAGAAGCTTCTTAACTTCAAGTTTAAATATTAAGAACTAAAGTTATTTTTAAAAAATCAGCTATCGATTGAAATATTTTTTCTGATAATCGGATTACTAACTTCAGATTTTAAGTCGAAATATATATATATATATATATATATATATATATATATATATATATATATCAGTAAAAATTTATTCGCATCAGTTAAATACTATATATATATTAACCTAACTACACCCGACATAAATTCATGTTAGATATTATATTTCACATCATCTGATTGTACAAGAATAATAATAAAACATTCGTTATTATAAAATAGTAAAAAAATACAGTTTCATAAAAATTGTCTTTCTATTTTTTAGAAAGAAATGGTGCTTCACCTCTACCTCTGCGTTAATATGAAAATTTGGTTTCTGAACTTTTTTGAAGTTTTCTGAGAATTGCTGAAATACAAAATATATTAATCCCTATCGAACTTTAGCATTTTGTACTTAACTTTCCGCTAGGTCGGAGATATATTTGAGTGCTTATTGTAAGAGAAGAGTAACTAACGTTACTTGAGATAAAAAGATAGTTTTGTGCATAAAAATATTTATATTTACACTTTAAATGTCTTCGTCATCACTGTCGATTTCAGTCCAATCTTCATCACAATCAGGAACAATTTCTCTTTCCACTTCGCTTTCCTCTTCACTTGAATATTGAATAGGGATCAATTTTTTTATAACACTTGTATCACTGTCTCCTTCATCACAAGAATTAAAATCACTTGCCGAATATTCAAATTTTTCACATATTTCACTACATCTATCACTGTTACTTTCCATATTGCTATAGTTTTCTTCATTCATTTGTGGAGGAATAAAATATTATAATATAAGTAAAATAATTGCTGAAATATGACAGAACGTGTTGTCTGCTATCAAGTAAGAATTAAACAGTAAAAATATACAATATATACATTCAGCAATAAGGACGTTGTTACTTGTTTAATCTTGTCACCTCGCACGTGACATACGACTGATAGAGCAAAGTTGTAATGTCACGTCTGAGGTGGCATACGACCGATAAGGGTTAAAATTACAAAAAATGAAAAAAGATAAGTTTTCTACAGACTTTTCGGATAAAATAAATTATATATATACCCCTACACAAACATATATATGTAACAAACATATATATATATATATATATATCGAAATTAAATATATAATATTTGAACGAGACATTTGCATTTTTTTATAAATATTTGTGCTTACTAAATAATAAAAAATATTTTATTTATCAATAATAGAAAATACAGTATAATAAGCTTAAATTTATATCAGTAATAAGTATTATATATACTCTGTACACTTGTTATAAATAAAAATATTTTTTCTTTTTCTAATAAAAATAACATTACCGTAAAAATTTCGTTTATATCTAAAAATATACAACATTACATTACTACGCATATGTTTGATGATAATAAAAGTTTATAAATAGTAAAAACTTTTACAATAATACCGATGAAACTTTTTTGAAAAAATAAAATGAAACAATAATCAAATACTGTAAAAATATAGAAAAAAACTCATAGTTAAAGAGAGTTTTTTTTTAGAAGTGTACATAAAAATATAAATACGTTTATAAAAACATTGACAAAAAAAAATATCAAATGTTATCCTGACAACACATTTTTTTATTTTATCTTATTATTCTGTACTTTTAACATTGCATCAAATTTTATTAATTTGTAATTAGTTCATGTAACGTAAATCAGTATAAACTTCTCTAATATGTACAATAGTAACATCGTATAAAAAAATATAATTATTATAAAAAAACATAACAAGATTTATTTTACGTTGATATTCAAAATACATAAAATAAATTTGATTTTCATGGTACATTTTTTAGAGAATATATTATCATTGTAATATTTAAATAAATATGACAACTTTTACTAGTTTCTCTCTCTCTCTCTCTCTCTCTCTCTCTCTCTATATATATATATATATATATATATATATATATATATATATATAGTTAAATTACATAAATAACAGTTATTTTTTTCATTGCAGTCATTTAACAAGAGTAGCAGGATGGTTACCGCCATTGGAAGAATGGGGTATTGGAGAAGAAGAAACATTGCCATACGGTTGGGAACAAGCTGTAGACGCTCACGGTACCCCTTATTACATCAAGTGAGTATTTCTTAAATTTATATTTAAGCTAGAAAAGAGAATAAATTATGTTTAGCAATTCACACCTATTTTGTTACAAATTTAAACAAATCATGTGCATCAATTTATTTTTATACATCAACACTTATAAAGAAGTAATATGAATATGTCTTTTTTATAAAAAATATTTTATTGGCTATCAATACATTAAATTAAAATTCCTTATACAATATTTAGTTACATATCATTTCACTTCCACTTTCTATACATATTAATTTTTGAAAATGTTAAATAACATGGATGACTAAACACTATAGTACTTTTGATTTTAATAAATTACATACAATGATGGATCTATGCAAAAAAAATCTCGTACAATGTTTTTTTGTTACAAATCTCTAATCAAAAAAGATAAACATGTAATTTATTAATACCAATAATATCCAACGATGATTTTCAATTAATTCACACATTGTTTCTTTTTTTTGTATGGTTTAAGAACTCTCGTTGCGTTCATCATCTTTCAACGACTCTCTACATTTTCTAAACTTTATTTACTATTCGTAAATTGTTATAAGTTATGAAAATTCTTTCTCAGAAACTTCATAGAAAATTTCAAGCATTTCTCTAAATGTTTTCTTGAATTTTCATTTTTATTTCATACTGATTTTTCGACGAATGTTAAAAAGGCACTGTTAATTTTTCACATGGTTATAAAGGAAATATTAACAAAATAAAAAACACTTTATTTCAAAACATTTCGCTACTAATAAAGTTTTGATATTTTTGAACAGACCATGTGAATGTTATTACTGACTAGTTTAATATTTATTGTCTTCATATACAATTAATCTAATGCTCTTAGACACTACCAAATCGTATAAAAAGAAATCATTGGAACTGACATAACATTTCAAATATATTTAAACGTGAATATTTTCGACTGAACCTTACTCTTGTTCGATTCGCAAAGAAGAAAATCTGTGAAAACGAATTGATAAAATTTCCTTGATATGTAAGTAAACCGACATCAAAAATATATCAAAATAATTGAATTCAATTCAGATGTCAGTTCTTCTGCGAAATGAAAGGTAGAGAAAACACGACAATGCGTTGCATGTGTTCATTCATCAGAAACTAGGGAATACAAACTCTGATAGTGATAACATTTCAATGTAGCATAAATGTTCTGATGCATGAAAATCGTGTTTTCGTATTAAAAGAATATAAAACTACAGCACATATTATTTCAATACGAATAATACTTTTAATTAACTCGCTGAATGTAATTAGGTCAGAGGAACAAACACTATTCATATGATTTTTTATTATTCCAATATTCTACGTATTTTAAATATGATTGTTAAATGAATTACTGTTTTTTAATAACTTTGATTTCAGTCTTCAATAAACGTTCTTTAAATAAAAAACCTTACCTTGTCAATACAATGTATTTAGTTAAATATCAATTAAAAATGTATTTAAATTATCTTTTAAAAAATCTTATTAAAAAAACATACGAAAATGATTTACAGTTATTAAGAAATTACAATCATCTCAATTTAATAAAAAAAATACGTTTGCCTGAATTGAATTCAATCGTTCAAAATCTTTGTAAATAATATCATTATTTATTTTATATTCCATAACTTCTAAAAGGTTTTTGTCAATTATAAGATAAGAGTATTTTTCACCACACTAAAACAGACAAATGATCATTTCTTTTTTAACTGATACAATTTTTATACTACAATAAGACGGGAAATGTTATTATTATTATTGTTATTAATAATATACCACAATCTCTACTATAAAAAGTAAGGGTAATCAAAATTCTCCTTTATAAAAAATACTTTGATGACATTTTTCAACATTGTTTAAAATTAATATTTTTTTTAGAATATCGTTTATTTTTAATCCAGACCTGTTTTTTTCGACAATTTTTTTTACTCATTTGTACTACACAATGAAATTCACAAAATTAACTACCATAAAAAATCAAAATCCAACAGTGAGTTCTGGTTAATTGAAAATAAAATATATCTTTTCTAACCTATCGTGTGATTCGAAAAATGTAAATCTCATAATTACTGAAACATAAAAGTCTTATTATTCATTTTTCTACAAAAGCAAAATCACTTTAACATAAATGAATCACTCGTCTCAAAATGTTTCAATAGACACTTATTGTTCATTTTATTAAACGAGGCATATTTCAATGGCCATCATCGTTAAAATAACGGATTATAAAATATATAAATTGATGATAGAACGTTTGATGATGATAGAAAGATCATAGAAATGCATATTACCAGTAAAATAAATATCAAACGCTTGTAAAATCCTATATGAATAATTTATTTGTTCTAAACAAAAAAATACATTTTTAAAAATATAGTAAAAAAATACGTTTATTTCTTTTAGTCATGTGAACAAAACAACTACATACGAGGCACCTGCATTGGAATCACGTGAAGATTTAGCAAATAATTCGGATGAAGGAACAGCTCCTGAACCACGTAATATTACATTAATACGTAGTCCTACACTTGGTTTCGGATTCGTTGCTGGTTCCGAACGACCAGTAGTCGTACGTTTTGTTACTGAAGATGGACCCAGCCAAGATAAGGTGAGAATAATGGTATTCATATATAAAATTATTGTTTGTAAAACTGATTTAAATTGTTCAAACGATTTTGTACGTTATTTTAATAGAATATTTAAACATATTTACCTAGAATAATCAATATAAAATATTCGGTCCGAAGAAGAAAATATCTCTAGTTGTTTCTCATGATATGTAATGGACCTGATTTATTGCTTTAATTGTACATTAAGCGGTCATACTCCGTCAAGAAATCTAAAAAAGCATGACTTTTGTGATTTTTTTCAAGAACTATAACAAGTTTCTCAACAAATGTTCGAGTGTCTAACAACGTATATTTAAAAGAAGTCTACAGAATTTTTTCAATAAAAAATAATTTAAAATAAAAGAGATTAGATCATTCTTTCGTAGACTCTTTGAAAAAAGAACATTTATGGTGACCACTGCTGCTCAGGTTTGGATCGTTGAAATCAAAAAATGCAGAAGATTTATTTTATACATTAAATTATGTAGTCATTGAACGATCAGTTTTTCTAAATATTGATTTGGAACGAAATGACGGACATATAATTTAAATCGTTTAAGAATTAGTTTTTTGTATCTATAATAAACCTGAAAAATTATATTATATAATATTCATGTTATATATAGAGTACTTTTATTATTATTTTTTTATAAGAATTATTATGTATGTATAGACATTTTTTTTTCATTTCATGCAGTTGTTACCTGGTGATGAAATATTAAGTGTAAATGGTGAAGATGTTGCACTTGCACCTCGTGAACGTGTAATTGCAGCTGTACGAGCTAGTACTAACAACGTTCAACTTGTTGTATGCCAACCACGTTCTCGTAACTCAACATGTGCACGCAAAAGTACGTTACTAAGTGCAGGTAAACGAGCACGTCTTCGTGCTAGACCACCACGTGTACGCTTTGCAGATAGTGTATGTGTTAATGGTGCTCCATTATTTCCAGTAAGTATAATATTAATCTGTTATTTAGGATATTAAGAATAATTAGCTGCTATGGTAATCAACCCATTAAAAAAATCATAGAAAAATGCATATACGTTAATTCATGTATTTTATTAACCATTTTTTGTATAAACTATTCAATATGAATCAAAATATATTGCAAATTATATACAACTTAATTAATCTTGCATCTGTTGCAACGTAGCTTTACTAATCTTTAGTACTTAAAGCAATTTTCAAAAAGAAAATCTATTACATTTATCATAACATTCCTACAATATATTGACAATATAAAATTATCGAAACAATAGAAGAAATTGAGTTTATAAAATTAATTATTTTTTTAAAAAATTAATCAGGCAGGTTCATATTTAGACAAATTAAATATGTTAACCGAAAAAAATCCAATGATGCATTTAAAAAAAATAATAATAATAAAATGTAAAACAGTTATTAACACGTTCCATAGGAGGAACCGGTAACTGGCGTTATCGGACTTATTTAATTTGCTTCTAACTGATAAACTTGTAAATAAATAAATAAATTGGACATTCTTATGCCCCGGTAATCACCGGTGCCTCCTACAAAAATAAATACACCAGTATTATCTATTCTATACACATTACTAAGTAATATTTTATCATTATATGCTTGTAATAACAAAATTTTCATTGCGGCATACTCAATAATACATACAAACTCTTTGGAAAATTAACATGTTAAGGGGGTATTCTAGTCTAGACGCACGAATTTTAGGTGTTTTTTCGGGCGCTATAAAAAAAAACAACAAATATTTTTACTATCCATTTTTAATCAGTTATTTATTGACATTTTAAGAGTATAAAAAAGTACTATTAAAAACAAAAAAATTAAAATTGAAAAAGGTACAGGCTGGCAAAGTAGGGGCTCGAAAAAAAAGGTGTCTCCTGGTTGACGTGTGGTTCCAACCCTTCCGGTCAATTGAAACAAATTTTTTTTTTAAGTTATTGAAAAAGAAGGTTGTAGTAATATCCTCGCCTAGGGAAATTTAAAAAAAAAATTCACAAAATGGCGGCAGTATGAAAAACAGTCATTTTTTGCCCTATTTTTTTCAACTTTCGGAATTTTTTAAAAATAGTAAAAAAACAAAATTTTCAAAAAATCCTAGGCGAGGTCAATCACTGTTATATTGAGAAGCTCTATACTAAATTTCAAGTAAATCGGTCCATTAGAACTTGAGATATCACGTCAACCGTGTCGAAAAAAGTAGTTTCGAGAAAAACGCGTTTAAAGTTGATTCGTTCCGGCCAGACCGGATTGGTTGGCGCGTCACAAAAATAGCTATAACTCCGAAAATAATACGAATTTCGAAAAATCCTCTTAAGGACATATTCATAAAGGTCTAAACTTTGAAAATATGAAAAAAACGATTTTTTCGAAATTCAAGACTAGAATACCCCCTTAATGTAACAATCAATGATACTATCGTCCAACGATGGGTTTATATAAGCTGTTGTGTTGATAACAGTTAGATATGCATGTGTGTGTATGTGTATATATATATATATATTGAAATAATGTTTAATAAGGCTATTTACAAGTGCACGTACAAGTGTATATAAATCCCATAGAGAATTTATCTTCAGTTATGATATAATTGATTCATTAGCCGACCTAAGTCAAACTGAGCACTCAAAATATTTTTTTAAAATAAATTGGACATTGTGCAATTACTTCAAAAGATTCTTAGTAGATAAATGGGCTGCTGTTACCGCAGAAGTAACTACTAACTTATCACTACAAGACTTTATTAAAATGATTAATATTGACATTAATTATTTTGAAATTTAACATATACGCGTTTCAATAGCGATGCCATCTTCGAAGTGTAAACACATAAAATGTTATGTGTCTGCAATACGAAGATATCGTTACAAAATGTGCGTAAACGAAAAAGTAAACAGTATGTAATTATTAAACACTTTACAAAAATAGAGTATTATAGAATGGTTTCATACTTAAAAAATGAATTATCCACCATATCAGTTATAACAATTGTAATTCATCAATAGCTATATTACACATATTAACATCGCAATTCATTTTGTTTGTAGTTTATTTGAAATCTTGTCTATTAAGTACAATATAAGTAAACTTAAAAATGATCATTCCAAATGTTTATGAAAAAAGAAAATTTCCAGTAACCTAAATTATAATTTTAAAAAATGTTTTTTTTAAAAAAAACAACATTGGTTATATAAACTTTAATTTAGTTTAAACGCTACGTAAACATAATATTTTGATAACATTAACAAAATATTATTTCCATTTAAGATTTAATATTTTTTTAAATATTTAATTTTAATATTTTTTTTATCGTATAAAACTTACTTGTACGATTAAATTAAAAAAAATATTGCAGGAAAACATTAAAACATTTATAAACATTATTATAATTAAATCATTAATTTTCTAGCCGTCTGCATTTTCACTTGGAGAAATGTGCGCACCTCCGATGGCAAACGTACTCAAAGTTTTTCTTGAAAATGGACAAACAAAATCGTTCAAATACGATGCAAATACTACTGTACAAGATGTAGTCAGTTCACTACAAAGCAAATTATGTTTATCAGCAATTGAACATTTCAGCTTAGTTGTCGAACATGTAAAATCGTTGCGTAGAAACAAATTAACATTACTAGATCCTCAAGATACATTAGCTAGAGTACGTGACATAATTCAATGAAATAATAATAATTATATTTGTACTAATTTATCCTATTTGTTCAACAGATAGCATCGAGACCAGGTGCCCACAAACTTCGATGTCTTTTTAGAGTTTCTTTTGTACCAGTAAATGCGGGTGCTTTAGCTCAAAAAGATCCTGCTACATTAGATTATTTATTTTCTCAATGTTGTAACGATGTTACGGCAGAAAGATTTGCACCAGAATTACAACCGGATATAGCATTAAGACTTGCAGCTTTACATATGCACCAACATGCACTTACTAACAATGTGCCTCCATCTAAACTTACAGTAAAATCAGTAGAGTAAGTACAATAATAACTATAATATAGAATTTATTTCCTCAGCTATATACAATCACTTATATAACTACATATAAAATGTAATAAATATATGTATATATTGTAATTTATATTCAATTCTTACGTAATCTGTTCATAATAATCTAATTAATAATAAATATTCTTTGTTTACATTGTAGGCGTGAATTTGGCTTAGAACGTTTTGTGCCACCATCACTTCTTGATAGTATGAAAAAGAAAGAAGTTCGACGACTTGTATCACATTTCCTACGTTCTTATTCTTCTATTGGTAATGGAGTACCAGGATCAAACAGCGGTGGTACTAAAGTTTTAACACCTCTTCAAGCTAAACTTTTATATCTTGATTTAGTTTCGCAATTACCAAGCTATGGAGCAAAATGTTTTAGCACTGGACCTCCAAGAATTGCAACTCCTACTGACTGTCTAGAACGAGTACTTCTTGTCAGTCCTAGATTTGGTCTTAGCCAAATTGCTGGACCTAATTCTGTGGTAATTAGTTAATTTTATAGCAAATTATATACAAAAAAAATATATCTCTTTCTACATTTTTATTGGTTATATATATATATATATATATATATTACACGAGGGTCGTTTGATAAGTATGGTAAATTTATTTATTGTTTAATTTAATTTTTCAATTTAGTTTTTCTTACTTTTTTCCATACTTATCAAACGACCCTCGTATATATATATATATATATATATATATATATATATATATATACATACATATATATATACAGACCCACCCCAAGGGGATCGAAAATATTTTGGCCGCCTCCATTCCCAAATTGCACTTTTTCCATGGCGACTATTGAATGATATTTATTAACTTCAAGGGAAAGGATAATTGAAATTTTCAGAGAAATGTATTAGAAATACGATGATATTATGAATTTTTATTCGAAAATGGTCTCTTAGTAATATGTAGTTAAACACTATAATCAAGTAACGCCGAATAGATTAAAATATGATATAAGAGCTGATGTGGCTAGACTCATTTAAAGAATGTGTTGCTTCACATATTTAAAAATTAAAGGTAACCGAGTGTTTTTCTTGGAATCAGCCGCCCCTAAAGGTCGGCCCCCCATGTGAATTGCACATATGGAAGTGGCACGCCTATATATTTATACATATATATATATATATATATATATATATATATATATATATATATATATATATATATATATATATATATATATATATATATATATATATATATATATATATACACAGAGAAAGATATATTTATTTGATCAATTTTATAAAAATAAATTGTGTCTTAAATTAATATTCAATAAAAATGTATATTTTTTTTAAAAAAAAAATAGCCTGTACCAATTGCTCGACTTGAAGACATGTGGGAAATCAGTGTAAAAAGAGAGGATGAAATCAATTGTTCAGTTGACATTTCTCTTATAAGTGATAGATCATTACGTGTTTCTATGGATGAACGTGATGCTTGTGAACTAGCTTTGGTTCTACAAGGATATCATAGAGTAATCACTGGTAAAATCTTACCAGTAAGTATTTATATATATTTTTCAATGATATAAACATAGTTTATACAATTTTTAATTAATATTAAAAACAAATAAATAATACTAAAACTCTTTAATTATGTTGTAATGTTTATAATGTTTTGTACTTTTTTATTACTAGGTTGATCGTGAAAGAGAACCTCCTGCAGAAGATCTAGCTCCTCCTTATCTAGCACAGCATAATGTTGTTCCTGCCAAATGGAGTTATTTAGATTATGAATCACTACCATTGCAACGTGCCATGTTCATGTGCCCACCTAAATATCACATCGGTGAAAATGGAGTTCCTGCAATTAATGGATATTACAATAGTGACACCATAAAGAGAGCAAATGCAGTAAATCATATTAAACCATTAAATGGTACCTTACACGTTGACAATAATATGAATAGTTCAATGTCGAATAAAAATCAAGTCCAAGTTAATAAAAAATATGATCTTGATTTAAATTCATTAACTTATGACATTCAAAGTGTAGTTTCAATGGAAATCTTAGAAAATGGTATAACTGAAGCAAAAAACGATGATGTATTAAAACGAGTTCAAGAAATGCAAAAATTAGTTGAAAATAGTGAACAATATCTCACAGAACAAGAGAAGAGTAATAAAGAGGAGCAAGGTATTCATTTAGATATAGAAAGTGATTCGGATAGCCAAATCAGTGGATTCGATGATACACCAGGACCGTTAAAACACAGTGATTCATTGATATTGCTAATGCAAAATCAAAAACATGAGACATCTATAAACGGTCATGTAGATCTTTCTGCTTTAGAAATGATTCGAGCTGATTTAATGCAGTCTGAAAGTGATACTGATTCTCTTTGTACTCCGACTAATTCTCCGATAAGATACGCTAATAATAAAACTGCTAGAACAAGTTTTGGATTGCATAGCCCTGATAATAATTGTAAAAACGAACAAGGCTTAAAAGAATATCTTCGTAAATTGAGAGAACATGCGCAGATGAATGACGTCGACTATGAATCCGATCTTCATAATTTAGAAACAAATCTAAATATGTATGAATTAGACCCCGATATCATTGACTTAACTCTTTTACCTCCTCCTCAAACGCCAGATGAACTTGATGATTTAACTAATATTTCATCTGCCCTAAATATTCCACCGAGTTCATTTGCAGATACACCTACTACATTTTCAAAAAGTATATTTCGAGATTCTAATAGGTTTGATAAAATATCAACCGATCAGTCAGATAAAATAACTCAAAATGGACTAATAGATACTGAGAACGATGGTTTGAATAATATAAATAAAAGAAATCATATGTATATAAATGATACTGTCAATTTAGATGACATTGATTTAGATACTTTTTTAGCAAGTGTTACTGTTCAGCCTCCGACACAACAAATAACACCTGCTATTGAACTAACACCTGAAGAAATAATGTCTTATATAATTCCACCGCCCCCTAATATAGCTAATGATTTCAATACAAACAGTACGTCATCATCTTCATCTTTGTCATCGAATTCTACTACGCAGAAACAAGAACCCATCAAATTACTAAATTTTCATGATTTAAAAAGAAGAAACAGTGGAAGTGATATTAAAACAAACTCTACATTAACAAATTCCAATCATATAATTGACTATTCAACAGTTGACCGGAAAGGAACATTTTCTTGTTGTGGGAAAAGTAAATCTGACAAACAGAATCAATATACAAAGTCTGAATCTGAAGATAATAAAGAAATTCATCCTCCACCCAGAAATAGTACTGAAATAAAACCACCGGAGAGACCACCAAAATCAACAATTAAAAATAATGCGATTTCAAATCGTCAAAGATCTAATTCATTATCAAATGATACAATACCTTCATTACCACCGAGAGAAAATATATCTTCACATAATGCGCCTCCTCACATTTTTTTACCACCAAAAAAACCTCCCCTTCCACCAGTACCATCTACAGAATTAAGATGCAAAAGGTAAGATTATAAATTTTTACTACTTAAAAAAAGATTAATATATCTATATATATATACATACATACATATACATATATATGTATGTGCACATGTATATTCATATGTATACATATCTGTATAAAATAATATTTAATTATAGAATGAATATGAAAATATAATAAAATGTCTCCTATTTTTAGAATTCCTACACCAAATTTAAAAAACAGAACTGCAGGAATTGGAAGCCCACATTTGCAAAGAAATAAAAATGAATACAAAGATTTAGAGAATGATATTAATTCTTTGGAAAAAAAGAATAATCTTTTCACTTATGATAAAAATATAAATAATGAACCAAAAAAGGCAATAAGCACTCCCACCTCACCGCATTTAATGCGTAATGCAAAACTAAGTGTACCTCTAATTTCAATTGATCAAATTACAAAGAATACTACAGATTTAAAAGATTCACTTTTCTGTCGTACTTTTATTAATAAAACAATTAATTCCATACCAACAAAGTCATCTACTGATGACACTCTTGTAAATCGTAATATGTTGTTACGAAAGAATTCTTTAGAACATGAAAAAACAAATACAATAACAGAACACAGAAGAACTGCTTCTTCTGTGGAATATTCACATCATTCAGGGTTAAAATTAACAGAACACCCTACATACGATTTAAAACAATCGACTGCTGATGTCACTGGATTAAATAGATCACATTCTGAATCTCGAAATCATTGTTCTACTAAATTACGAGAATCTTTATTATCAAAAAGTGATGTTGCATTAGCAGGGCTTTTGGTAAGACTCGATCAAGTTGCTGCACAGTGTAGTGCTGCACAGGCACATGGCGGTGGCCGTCAAATGTCCGAAGAGAAATTTCAAGTAAGAAATTTGTTTTCACTGATACTTATGTGACTTTAAAAGATATTGAAAAATTCAAAATAACTTTCTGTTTCTATAACATTTGATGTTATCGTGATAATTTTATTTTACAATATTCAAAATATTATTTTATTCCTTATTATTTCATTTCTTAGACTGCCCGAGATGAATTAACATCACAATCTTTACAACTAGTAACTTGTAGCAAATGCGTAGTAGTAGCGATGTCAAATTTAACATCTACGGATTTACCAGAGCATCTCGCTTCTTGCTTGACTATTCTTAGAAGATTAACTGAATTATCTCAAGACTTAACAGCACATACAACAGCCCCTCTTCAGACGAGAAATTTAATATTAAAGGTATGAATGTAAACAAAGTACTTATTACTTTATCTCCATCGTTTCTTCAACGTTTAGGTTCATAGTGTAACGGCGGCTTTTCGAGAATTGATCAGTGCAACGATCGAGCACAGTTCTACAGAACAATTAGAAGAACAACTAGCTAAACATGCAGAATGTTTAGCTAATGTTTTAGCTACCTTACTTCGCAGTTTACGTGTTTTTTCACCTTGAAACGATCGTATCCAAACACTCAATGCCTAATATACATTTGCACCGAGTGCAGTAAGTAAATTGATATAAAAAATAAATATGAACTAAAAATATAATATTGACATTGAAAATAAGACGTTAACATAATATCTTACCTCAATAATTTGTAAAAATAATCATCTATGAATCATACATTATTTTATTTTTCAAATATACGAGATCATTTGCAAGTACAATATAGTTTTTAAGAAAATAATATGTTATTTATATATGTTATTACAGCTAACCTAGTCAATTAGTTTTTATATTGTTTGTTGTTTATTAAATAATTTTAAAATAAATTTACTTCATATTTATTGGATATTAAACAAAAATATTTCATAAGAATAAAATTAAATTTGTACCAAAATAATCTATAAACTGTACTATATTTAAAAGGCATATGTTAAAGTTTAATTTATATTATATTTAAAATATAATAATCGTTTTAACGATCAGAAAAAAATCTATATTAAATCTGACCGTCGCCGACTTCGGCGATGTGCGTTTTTAAATATCATTAATTATATTATCGTTGTATAGAAGAAATTTAAGAGGCAGCGTTGCGATGATATCAAATAAAACGTTACCATATTATCATAAATTACGATGTTGGAATCTTTGTAAAGAAGAAATAAATATTTATATTAATATCATAATGTCAATCCTTTTGAGGGTATATATAATTAATAGGGCACAATTAATAAGTAACATTCTGTGACCAAAATGGACATAATCATATTAATAAAGACAAAAGTTACTTTAAAAAGGTTAAATATAAATTCCATTTAAATACTTACACATCCAGTTAAAAAGAATGGTTCAGTAAATATAATTATATCTAATACGTTTAGTGTTAATTATCCGGTGAACTTTGTATACAAAATACAGTAAAATTTCGCACATCATGAGAAAATAAATACGTAAAAGTCTGACTCAATTGGTTATATATAGCATAAATAATACTCGTGATATTGTGATATTTAAATATTAACTCAAATATTATATAGAAACTTGTAATTAAATGCCAATATTTCTCATTCTTCGTTTGTTTGTTCTCTTTATGAATATGTGAATTTATTTAGTATGTAATTATATTAATAATCTTTAACATCCCGATGGTCTTGATAACGACCAAAAATACATTATTGTTCGATAATGTACGGGCAAATAGATTAAATTTTTCATTTTGTTATTATGTATTTTTATTATAAATATGAAAGTTGCTAGTAAATCACCTTAGCATTTATTGTATATGAATGTACTATGATATTTACATATTTTCATCCATCCATTGCTATATTACATATCTCAAAAAACATATCCTTGTAATAGAATATTATTTACATGTATCGCATTACTTGGAATTAATTTTTTTAAGGTATACACACATACATGTTTTTTTGTTAATTTTTAAATGTTATTATAATATAAAAAAGGTATAAACCAAACATTTTTAATTAAACTGTTACTTCTTGTTACTCGACTTGCCTATAAATTAACTTAGATGCAATTGATATTTTATTTAGATAACTTAGCGAATTTATTTAGAAAAATGTTAATATGTTTCTGTTCTAACTAATTATCTAAAGTACTATCCTATAATCACGAGTGTTTAAAAATTGTATTTTATTATCTTGATAAGTACTTATTAATTCACATTCAACACTATAAATGATATTGTAGAGATGAACAGTAAAAACAAATCCAATACTTTCACAAATATTAAAAATTGTAAATAACTTTGTACTTTATAATTTTCTTTTTAATTAATGTGGATAATTAAATATCTATGCATAAATAATATGACATTGAGAAATTATCTATAAAATTGTCTTTATTAAACTGCTGTTGTTAAACTTTTCATCTCTCTAGTTTATGAAAAATTGGATTTAAATAGAATTTAATACAATTTTTAGTTAACATATTAACATGACAATATATAGTAATGACCTTTTTTATAAAAAGTGTTAAAATTGAAAATGTGATTAATATTATTACTGTTCAGTTATTCAACAATGTATTCATTTTTATGAAATATTAACATATCCCAAATAAATCAACCAAAATGTTTTATCTAAACTTAATATTAAGAATATACATGTACATCTAAGATGTGGATATATATATATATATATATATATATATATATATATATATATATATATATATATATATATGTATGTATGTATGTACGTATATATATATATATACACACATATATAAACGTATGTGCATGTATATATGTATATAAATATGTAGATCAATCAACAGTACTTAATGAAAATTGATTTTCAGTGTTAATATTTTTATTTGAAATAATGCACAATTTGATATATTCATTTTATTGTTTAATTATATTTTAACATATACACAGAAATCATTACAATTTATTTTTTTTCCATAGTGTGATATTAATTTTGTATAAACAACATATTTATCTTTTATTATTCAGAATGTTTACTAATTTTTATAACAATAAATTATTTTCTGGATTCATCATACTTGGTATATACTTTTATACTTCACTTTAAAAATGCTATGATAAAATGTTTAATTATTTACTTGTATGAATTCTTCATCTATTTTCACTTGGAATTAAAAAATTTAAATTACCGCTAACACATCAGAGTTTTGAGTAAGTATATTTGTTTTTACTAAACATGCATAATCGTTACAATACCCACAAATCATATTTTGTAAGAGAATTATTTTATAAATATCTATGACACTTTATTCACAAAATTATTAATATAAAGTTTCTTTTTTTAGTACTAATAATAATGTGATATTTTAAAACATGCATATCTAAAAAGTTATATTTTTTAAATTCTTTACAAAAAGTATATATTCATAATTATTTATTTAAAATAAAAATCAAAGAATTAACGTTTCTAAATTACTCTATAAATAAAATATTAATATTTTATTATTTTTTACAATACAATTTTCAAACATTGGAGTTTATATTTATACTTATAATTAACATAAAGCTCTTTAGTGAGAAAAAATACCTTCACCTACAAATTCTATTAACAGCAATGATTTATCATTGAGTATAGAATTTTGAAATAAATGTAAATTCTCTAGCCATTTCTGAGAGTGATAAAATTAATATTTAATCTCCCTTTTAGTTAATTAATTATATTTCAATTATATATTTTTATAGTCTGATAATTAAAATTTTATTATTTGTTATTCTTATTAATCCAAGGAAGTTTAAAAACTTATGATGTTGAGGACTAAAAATTCATATGTATTAAATCTAAATTAATACTTTATATATATATATATATATATATATATATATATATATATATATATATATATATATATATATATATATATACACTTACAATCTTGCATGTCTTCTGTAATTGCAAGTCAGCACTTCAAAATTACTTTAAATAAATTGGATAAAATGATATTTCAATAAAATTTAAGAATTTCAATTTCTTAAATTAAATTTGTTCTTTATTGATGATCAATAACAAAATTGAAAGTTTTTTATCACAAATAGGTACTTTATAAAAAATTGTTTACAATAATCGGAAAATATCTAAACAAACATTTAAAACATTCAAACTGCCATTTCATCTACAACTGTATGATGATTCTTTGAAGAAATTATTCATTATTTCTTTCTTAATGTGAATAAAATAATCAATAAAGAAAAGTATTGTGAACAAATTAAAAATGTTAAGAAATTAAACAGAGAATAGTCAACAGTGATGAACAGACAGCATTTTACCCAATAACAATGCTCTTTCTTGTTTTGCAGATATACAAAATCTTTTACAATTTGGGCATGAAATTTTGTTATTTAATTTTATTCTTTAAATATTTTATTAATAAATTTCCACCTTTTCAGAAGTTCAGATTCATTTTTGCAAAAGAAGCACTACTTAAATCGAATTGAAGTCAATAAAGCTATTGGTAAATTTTCAAAAAGAACATATTTGCATTCAAAATCAAATAGAATCAATTACGACTCCAACAGCATAATATATTAGATAGTGTTTAATAATTACTTATTGTTTATTTTGTTGATAACGATTAGCTGATGCACATTGCGCTGCCGTTTTTTAACACGGATTTTTGATGATGACAGCATTGCCATCGAAATGTGCATCAGTTATTATAAACAAAGTAAATAAGTAATCATTATACACTTTATAATATACTGTGGTGTCGGGATGATAATTCTTTTGTGTGAAAGTAAATTCGCCATAGTTTCAAGTAAATAATATCAAATGGAATAATGGAAAAGAAACAAATCATAAAATAGTAAAGTAACAATCTTTGTAGATAGTATTTTACTTAAAAGGTGAGTAGCATTTTACTAAGGCATTGTTAAATCTTATGAGAAAATAGTTTACATAGAATAATCATTTTATTCAATGTAATGAGTATTGCATCTTGATTAAAAATGTTCTGATTTCACAATTAACCGATAATTGAGATTTAAACCAAAGAACAAATTAGTAAATTAGTTTGAAATTTATGTTGGTATTTTTGCATATGAAATAGCACTAATAAAAATGATTCATATTTGCTTTGATCTATATTACTATTTCACTCTAATATCTTTTCTTGTCTTCCTTATTTACATATTATCTACAAATAAGTACAAGAACAGTAGGTAATGCTGTATGAAATAAATATGTCTTCCTGTCAGATAATGAAAACAAATACATATTAACTTATTTTTATGAAATAATTCTTAAGGATGGCGGCAACTGCTGCTGATATAGAAGAATTTTTGAATGGGCCACTTGTCATTTGGGTACGTAATGTAGATACATATATCAATAAAATATATTTTCAACCTGATTCTCATTTTAGCTTTCATCATGTTTACAACATCCTGAAAAATTAACAGACTATACGTCTATATTAGACGGATCACTAATACATGAAGTAATTTTACAAATTGACCCAGAACCTTTGTATACAATTACATCAATAAATACGGATAATTCATCCTCAGTACAAACATTGACACGGATTAAAAATTTCGATTCTATTATAAAAACAATTAAAACATTATACGAAGTAGGTTTGTTAAAAGTATATATATATAT
Organism: Neoneuromus ignobilis; assembly: GCA_029203775.1. NCBI lineage: Eukaryota > Metazoa > Arthropoda > Insecta > Megaloptera > Corydalidae > Neoneuromus > Neoneuromus ignobilis. The sequence continues at coordinate 1,762,217 of CP092089.1, read as the reverse complement.
ATATGCATATATGTATGTATATATTAAAAACAATTCACTATTTGTTTTCTATACATTATAGGAAGAACTAGGTCAAACTGTTGTACATTTACCAGATCCTGTTTGTATTGGTTCTGAACCAAATTCAGTCACTGGTCTTCAGCATTTACGCTTGACTTTATTATTACTTCTCGGATGTGCCGTACAATGTCCGAACAAAGAAATTTTTATTACTCGTATTAAAGAATTGCCAGTTAACATTCAACATGATATAGTATCTTGTATTAAACAGGTATTTATATCTGTGTTATGACATCGACATGATATCTTATATTATACAGTTTATTACTGTTTATAGAAATATTCATATGTTATTTATATATCAAATAAATAATATATAGAATATGCTAATCTTATTTCTTCTTATCAGTAATAATTAAATTGTTGTTAAGATATATTTAATTTTTGTTATAAACCACCAATAATGAAAATAAATTTGCAATTTACTGTTAATGAATTTAGTTTAATATATATTTATCAATACAGGGATGTTTTTAGTAAAGTTATAGAAATGTTGTTTTTAGGTTACAGATGACCAAACTATAGTTCTAACTTCAGATACAGCATGCACTCAAGATTCAGAGACTTTACTCGGTCATATAAGAACATTGGTATCTCAGCGAGATATATGTCTACAACAATGGATAGCTTCGCAAATCTCTATAATGCAAATACAAACTACGAATACTTCAGCAAATGGTGCATCTGGACCTGCAACACCTGCTCCTGGAAGAAGAGCTTCTTCTATAGCATCAAATGATGTTGAAAGTAATCATTTAGCTGTAGAACTTGCTGATTGGAAAGCAAGATTACGAAAATTTCGACAGGAATTGTTAGTTCTGTTTCTAAGTCTAAAATATTTTATGAAAATTTAAACATAATTAGATAATTAATAATTTTATTCAATGAATACAGATTATATTAAGTAATTCTTTGTAATGAGGATTTTTTATAGTATTTTTTTTTAATTAATTTATTGTTACATGAAAAAACAATATTAATACGGAATTGAACTTTAATTTAATAATAATTTAATGTTAATTTATTGTACAGAGAAGAAAAATCAGAAGCGTTGACTGAATGTAAAGAAGAACTAGAATATAATAACTGTGTATTGGCAAAACTCCGATCAGAGGTTAGATAATTTATTGACTTTATTTTGGTAATCAATACAATGATCAAATATGATTGTTTTTAAGAACGGTGAATTATTAGCCGAAGCTCGACGTGCAAAAACGTACAGAGACGAACTCGACGCTTTAAGGGAACACGCGGAACGAGCCGATCGTCTCGAAGTCGAAGCGCAGAAATATCGTGAACGTTTAGCCGATGCGGAATTTTATCGCCAACGAGTCGAGGAATTACGTGAAGACAATCGCGTTCTTTTAGATACTCAAGAAATGCTGGAATCACAATTAGCACGAGCTAGACAGCGGTCTGAAAACGGCCCGAGGCTCGAAGCCGAATTACTTTCACGCGATCAAACGATAAACGAACTCATACTTGAACGTGACGCGGCCAGAGATAAAATTCAGGAATTGATCGATGAAAATACAAGGCTTCAGTTGGTTACAAAAGTGTCATCGAACGTAATTAAAAACGATAGTGAATCCGAAACAGAACAAATTAATTCGGGCGACAATAGTTTATCAGAGCAGCTAAGTAATAACGCACAAGCTCGTGCTCTGAAACTAGAATTGGAAAATCGTAAACTTCAAAGAGTTATCGATAATTTGAAGGAAAATTCATTTCAAGAAAATTCTGACAAAATTCTTGAACTCGAAAAAGAAAAGAAAAAACTTTCTATTAAAGTTGAACAGTTGACTGAAAATTGTACTAGAATAACAAAACAGAATAACGAATTAGAAAATGCTTTTAAAACTGCTTTAGATGAAAATTTAAAACTTCAAGAAAGTTTAGATTCTGGCCGAATTGTGATAGATAGACAAAGTAATGAAATACAATCTGAAAGAATAAAGAGTCAAGAATTCGAAAGGTCTATCGAAACACTGAGTAAAGAAAAACAATGTATTAAAGCATTATGCGACAGTGTTAAAGTACGAGCGAATGATTTAGAGAAATCATTAAAAGATGCATTAAAAAAAAATAGTGAATTAGAAGATATTGCAAATAAAAGTAAAGAAACACAAACAGTTTCTAAAGAAAGAGCAGAAAGAGTTAATCAGTTAGAAAAAGAAAATGCATCATTGCAAAAAGATGTTAATAAATTGAAGGAATCAGAAGAGGTACAGTATAAAAACTTCTATATCATATATCATTTTTTTAAGAGTAAGTTAAAAAGTTTTTTTTAAAAAAAGAACATAATCTTTATAAAACACTGAAATTATATAATTGTTTAAATTCTTACGGATGGGTGCGAGCGATTAACTTTGTTTTTAAATATTAGGAAAAAAACGTAGCCCTCGATCATCAAACGGCGGTCAGTGAACAACAACAAAAAGAATTATTACGTTTAGGAAAAGAATGTGAAAATGCTACTGTGCAATTACAAAAACTTCATGATCTTGAACAAAAAAGCCAAGAACTTTTGTCACAGGTAGCTGTATCGAATGAAACTATTACTACTTTGCAAGCTGATTTAATTGGTACGAAATTAAATTCAGAAAAATTGAAAAGTGTTTTTGAAAAATTAGGATTAAATCATTCTGAAATACTCGATGGTGAATTGTCCATTGACAACGTTATTCAAAAAATGTGTACGAATTCTGAAGTTATGAAAGTTATGAAAGAAATTTTGAAAGATAAAGGTCTCGTATCAGAATGTTCAGAAGATAAAAGTGTGTTAATACAAGCAGAACAAGTAATATCTTCTGTAAGTTTGGAATGGAAACAACAATGTGAACAGTTGTGTGTAGAATTAGAAACTTTACAAGCACAAAATGCAAAATTAGAAGTTGAAATATCAACATTGACATCACAGGTTAATTCTCTCACCACTCAACATACTGCCCTACAATTAGCTAATAGTCAATTGGTGGTAGAAAAAGATGAAGTAAGTGTATTAATGCATTTTGATTAATTCTTTTTTATGTAAATTGTTTTTATTCATAATTTATAACCATAAATATTTCAGCTAGTTAAGCAACAAGAAATTAATCATTCTGAACATAATACATTATTAGTGGATCAAGCGACCTTGCGTAGTCTTCACGAACAGTTAAACACAGAATACGAAGGACTGATTCACGAACGTGAATTATTAAAATCGTCGTTAAGAGATGTTCGTATCGAGTTGCGAGATGCAAAAGAACTTTGTAATCAACATGAAAAGAAAATAACTTTATTAGAACAAGAAAAAGTATGTACAAATATTATATGTGTGTGTGTGTGTGTATGAAATTAATATGTAATTAAATTTTTAAAGTATTTTTGAGGTTATTTTTTAATTTACTATTATAAAATCTTATTTTTTGTAGGAAGTTTTAAAAACAGAATCGAGGAGTCTAAGAAATTTACGTGCCGAACATTCAAAACTTAAAGATGATTTTCGTAACTTGTTCTCTGCAAACGAAAGAATTAAAAACGAATGTCGTACTTTACAAGAAGTCAGTCAAACCGCTCGTTCAGAAGCCGGTCGTTTTCGGTTAGATAGTACGTCATTACGTGATGAATTAGCTGCTTCTCAAACTGAAAATAATCGACTGCTGCAAAAATGTGAGGTATAAAAATATAAAATAATTGTATTTTTTTATTAAAATTGTTACAGGAAGTAATCATATTTTTTAAGGACACAATAATAGCCATATAATTAATAGTAATTGATTTTATTATTTACTAATCATATAAATTTCATTCTGATGTAGATATTGTACACTAAAGCAACACAATTAGATGAAGATAGGCAAGCTTTAATGTCTCATGCAGCTCAACTTTTAACTCAGTACCATTCTTTATTATCTCATGCTCTTGACGGAGAACGTACTCATCATGCAGAACAACGGGCTTTAACCGATCAACTTCATTCACTTCATCGTCAAAAAGAACGGCTTGAAGATAAAATAATGGAACATTACCGTAAACTAGATAGTTGTACTTCTACCAAAAAGTGAGTACTTTTGAATTTAAAGTTTTAGTACTTTCAGATTAGTGTGTGTATGTATATATGTTATAATTTTTCCATTAGAATTTAAGTGAAGCATTAACTTCAAATCTTTTTTAAATAAAACAGTATGTAGTATTATATATATATATATATATATATATATATATATATATATATATATATATATATATATATATATATATATTTATTTATTTATATGAATACTGTACATGTGTGCTTAGATATGTATACATAAATAAAATGGATAATTTCAATTCCTTTTTAGAAAATCATTTGGTGCTAACCTTGTACGGAAATTTCAAAAAGCACGTTCTGATTTTATCAACAAAGTACCAAGAGTAAGTAATAATTTTATTAAATATATCAGTTTGGGTGTAAATTTATTTTTTAATTATTAAACTAATATGTTTTTATATCAGTAATTTATCATTTTATCATTAGATTATTTTATGTAAAATTAAATTAAATATGCATGTATAATATATAATAGAAATTATAATAATTAATAATATAATTATTTAAAATGAAATAAATATTACTAGGTATCAGACAACAACAATAGATGTTCTAATCAATTGTATTGTAGACTAAATAAATAAAAACAACATAGTGCAAGTTTATACAGAAAATTTATTGTTATATATTTGTATCACATAACATGTATGTACGTATACACAAGTTTATATATAAATCTTTCGTTTTCAGAATCGTCATTCGTGGCAAGACGACTCCCGTTTATCGCAGTCCGAATTCGTTTTATCACAAACAGGATCCGGTGAATCTTGTAATAACGATTCCGATAATAGTACAGAAGAAACGTTCACTCCCAATATTCCTACCGATCGTCACGATAAAAACGTAACGAATTTCGAAGTCCGAGATAACTTGAACACTAACGCACAAAGAAGTGATTTCGTTCATCGGAAATCTAGGAGAGAATCTTCAAATCGTAGGTCTAGTCTAGAAAGTACAACGGGAAGCGTATTAAGTTTAGGTTCCGTCGGTACTAGGCGTACAGTATATCTAACGGAACAGGACACCGATACGAATAATAGAACCGATACGGCTACCGGAAGCGCCGGTACAATGTTAGTGTATAACCGAATTTCCACAGTCATCGGAAACGATTCTAAAAATATCGAACCGACCGAGAAAGATTCCGAGCATAAAAATGAAACGGTTGGAAAAAATGTCGATGGAACATTAGAAAAAAATGCTAATTCACTTTCACCAACAATAAATAAAACCAAAGAAAATACAATTTGGTATGAGTATGGTTGTGTATAAATTTCACATAACAAATATAATAGTAAGTTTTATTAAAAAAGTTATTTTTAACTATAATACATACTAAAAATAATATCTTTACTATTCAAGGCAGCATTTAATTATAGAAATAAAAAAAATATAATCGAAAATTTGGTGTAAAATATAATATAAAACAATTACTTTATTATGGTTATTTTTTTAGTCTTTTGTATTAGAACAAACAAAAGTAATTTATTGTGGCCTTAGTATACTTAACGGTTTTGTATTACCTCGTGATATTATTTTGTTTATTAATATAAAATAGCATGATGATACTTACACAAGTAAAAATGATTTTATTTGAGAACAGGTTTATTGCTTGATATACAGTAGTTAAAATCTTTCAACTAATATATGTATATACATACATGCATACATACAAACACACATTACACCATTGACAAACACACACATGCATACATATACATACACACACACATCACACCACGCACATACACACAACAATACACATGCATATTCACACACACACATTTCACACACCATAAAAACTCAACACACACTGCACACACTCATATCGCAACACACACTGCACACACACTGCATACACGCTCATATCACAACACACCCAACACACGCACATGCGCACAGACCACACACAACACCACACACACACATCACCCACCACACACACACATCACCCACCACACACACACACATCACACACCACAGACATCACACACACATCAACCACATCACACAGACATCACACACCACATTCGCATCATAACCCACACACACCATACCACACATCACATACATCACACCACAGTGTGTGTGATGTATGTGATATGTGTGTGTGTGGGTTATGATGTCTGTGTGATGTGGTTGATGTGTTTGTGATGGGTGATGTGTTTATGATGGGTGATGTGTTTGTGGTGGGTGATGTGTTTGTGGTGGGTGATGTGTTTGTGGTGGGTGATGTGTTTGTGGTGGGTGATGTGTTTGTGTGTGTGGGTTATGAAGTGTGTGTGTGGGGGTTATGAGTGGGTTATGATGTGTGTGTGTGTGTGGGTTATGAAGTGTGTGTGTGGGGGTTATGATGTATGTGTGTGTGGGTTATGATGTATGTGTGTGTGGGTTATGATGTATGTGTATGTGGTGTGTGATGTGTATGGGTTATGATGTGTATGGGTTATGATGTGTATGTGGGTTGTGATGTGTATGTGGGTTGTGATGTGTGTGTGGGGGTTGTGATGTGTGTGTGGTGTGTAATGTGTATGGGTTGTGAGGTGTGTAATGTGTGTGTGGTGTGTAATGTGTGTGTGGTGTGTGATGGGTGTATGATGGGTGTGTGATGTATGTGTGGGTTGTGATGTGTATGGGTTGTGAGGTGTGTAATGTGTATGGGTTGTGATGTGTGTGTGGGTTGTGATGTGTGTGTGGGTTGTGATGTGTGTGTGGTGTGTAATGTGTATGGGTTGTGAGGTGTGTAATGTGTGTGTGGTGTGTAATGTGTATGGGTTGTGAGGTGTGTAATGTGTGTGTGGTGTGTAATGTGTATGGGTTGTGATGTGTGTGTGGGTTGTGATGTATGTGTGGGTTGTGATGTGTATGTGTGGTGGGTTGTGATGTGTGTGTGTGGGTTGTGATGTATGTGTGGTGGGTTGTGATGTATGTGTGTGGGTTGTGATGTGTATGTGTGGTGGGTTGTGATGTATGTGTGTGGGTTGTGATGTGTGTGTGGTGTGTAATGTGTATGGGTTGTGAGGTGTGTAATGTGTGTGTGGTGTGTAATGTGTATGGGTTGTGAGGTGTGTAATGTGTGTGTGGTGTGTAATGTGTATGGGTTGTGATGTGTGTGTGGGTTGTGATGTATGTGTGAGTTGTGATGTGTATGTGTGGTGGGTTGTGATGTGTGTGTGGTGTATAATGTGTGTGTGGTGTGTAATGTGTGTGTGATGTGTGATGGGTGTGTGATGTATGTGTGGGTTGTGATGTGTATGGGTTGTGAGGTGTGTAATGTGTATGGGTTGTGAGGTGTGTAATGTGTATGGGTTGTGATGTGTGTGTGGTGTATAATGTGTGTGTGGTGTGTAATGTGTGTGTGGTGTGTGTGTGATGTATGTGTGGGTTGTGATGTGTGTGTGGGTTGTGATGTGTGTGTGGTGTATAATGTGTGATGTGTGTGTGGTATGTGTGTGTGGTGTGTGTGTGTGGTATGTGTGTGTGGGTTGTGATGTGTGTGTGGGGTGTGATGGTTGTGTTGTGTATGTAGTGTGTTGTGTATGTGTGGTATGTTGTGTATGTAGTGTGTTGTGTATGTGTAGTATGTTGTGTATGTAGTGTGTTGTGTATGTGTGGTGTGTTGTGTATGTGTGGTATGCTGTGTATGTAGTATGTTGTTTATGTGCATATGTGATGTGTAATGTGAGTGTAGTGTGTAAGGTGTGATGTGTACATAGTGTGTGTGCGTACGTTGTGTGTGAAGTGTATGTTATGGTTGTGTTGTGAATTGTGTGTGTAATGTGTGAGTGTTGGTGGGTGTGTAGTGTTTGCGATGTGTGTGGTGTGTATATGTGATGTGATTTGTATGTTGTGTGTGAGGTGTGTGGAATATCTGATGTATGGTTTGTTGTGTATGAGTGAGTGGTGTGTGTGAGAGTGTATCCACATATGTGGAATTTCCATTTTTTTTAAATGAGATACCAAATTTATATCTTTATAGAGTACAATAATGTGCTTATGTGTTGTGTGATAAGTAATAAATGTCTAAAATATCAATTTGTAACTTAAATCTTACTTTTATGATTTATACTTTTGATAAATTTATAATAATTATTTTAAGTACATGCAGTAATAAAATTACATTTAGAAATGTTTTTATTATTATTATTATATTATTTTATATTTAATTGTAGTAAAACACAAATTTATAAAAAAGCAACATACCAAATATACAGTTTTTATACAATATTTCAGTCTTTATTTATTTAATCACTATGTATTGAGTGTTGAAAGTGGCATCAATACAGTGTCACTGTGAGTCTTTCTTGGAATTGTTGAAATCATACACTACAATTAAATTATTATTTTAATTAAATAAATTTATTTAACTTATGTTTCTACGTACACTCGGTTCTAAATCACTTGTTCGCATATAACCGACGCCCAATTTATATGCGGTGTGACTCCATAAAAATTTACCTACGGCATTTCCTTTGTGAATCGATATATTAAGAACGATTGCGCCGGCAATTTTTTCATTGCATTCGTTTTGTAACATATTAGATTCTGAAAGAAAAGTTCAATATTTGTAATTGAAAACAAAAATATGAATTATACATAATAAATGTCGTTGAAAATATTTCACTTTAATTTATAATTTTTCTATACCTAAAAACTGTTCGTTTAAAACTCGATTCAAGTCGATATCGGACTGTTTTTCAAAAGCGTTCGCGATTTCTTTAGCGAGTTGTGTACGAATCAAATGTTCCCCGCAGCCTGTAGTACTGACGGCCAATCCTCCTCTAGCCCATACTCCGGCACCCATAATCGCTGCTTGTCCGACACGACCGGATTGTTTGAGAATGATCCCGCCCGACGAACATGCCGATGCCACACGCCCTTTATAATCTAAACTGACTGCACCTACAGTATCGAAGCGTAATTTTTCACTTTCTTTGGTTTTCGATCTTGTTTTTATACGCGATGGCAAATTGTCAATTGACAACACATTTTTTGATTTATCTCTCTTTTTTTTTAAAGCTTTGAAATTATCTCTTTTAACTGAATTTACTTTTAAATTATTTTTGCTATTATTAGATATACTATTAATACATTTTATTTCTTTTATTGACTTTTGTTCATTACTTACGGTGATTTTACTTTTATAACCATTATGATTAAAATTTAATTCATTAATTTTAATATCTCTATCAAATTTTTCCAAGTTATGATCATAACCTATCTTTTTTGATTCGTTTAATACACTATCAGCAAACTTATGTCCCACCGTATCGTCATTAGATGTTTCATTAGCGACTTTATAAACGAAATCATTATAACGTTTGTAATAATTTTTATAGCGTTTGTGTTGCTGCGATGCGGTTTCCGAAATCATCATGTTCGCGTCGACGAGTTCGAGGCCGATTTTCTCAGCACATTTCCTAGCACCGTCTCCGACTAACAAACAAGGATGCACCAAACCGAGGCCACGCTCGACGGATTGCTGCCGACATAAATAATCGGCTAAAGCGATAGGATTCTTTACACCAGAAACAGCACCACAAGCTCCGAAATTTAAATTTTCTCCATCCATAATAGAAGCATCACACTCTACAGTTCCTTCTAATGTTAAATTTGATCCGTAACCAGCATTCACAAGAGAATCATCCTCTAAAACTTTTTTTAAAAAATAATAACACTGTTTTATATTTATTAAGAAATTAAAATACAAAATATCTATAATTTTTATTTCAAAGTTTACTAAATTTAAAAAATAAATACTATTACGTTAGAAAATGACTTTTATATAGCTACTCTTATATTTTAGAAACACCACCCCAGTCTCCATATTTAAATTCTATCAAGAATTTATTTAGAAGAAAAGTTAACAAATACATTAAATATCTAATCAAAATATATTAAAAACAGCATTATCATTAAGTATGGAGTAAAATTGAGCCTTTTCTGCTGAAAATTAGCAGTCTTCCAAATCTCTTGACAGCCGTTAAAAACAAAAAGGATTGCCAAGTATTCATTTAAAGAAATATTATGAATTTATGACATGTTCAATTATAATTTTGAGGTTAACTTTGACTTTTCAATTTTAATTTTTAACAATAAAAGCATTGACTTAAATTTGGCTGTTTTATTTTTTCAGTCTAACTAATAAAGCTTTCAGAAGTAAACCTGAAAATGTTATTCCAATACATGTAGGAATTACTATTCTTTAATTGAAGTTTTTTTTTACTTTGTTCCGTGATAACTTTGAGCCACTGTATTTAACAGATATAAAATATATATACCTTTTACAGCTGTACAACAAGCATCCATTGCTGAACCTCCGGAAAGTAATATTTCCTTTGCTTGTAAGCATGCTTTATTAATTAATGACTTATATGCATCATACTTTTCTTCGTTATAATTTCCTGCGCCTATATAAAAATGTTTAATTATTTTTTTTACACATTTAATAACTATAATGAACATACCTATGTGAATACCAATAAATCCAGCCATTGTTGAACATTCTATTTCATTTTAAAATATTTATTATCTACATAAATAAAATATAAGAAAAGATTTAATAACCCTACTTTAACATTTTTTCTACAAAGAATTGATTAATATTGATACGATACATATTCCCTTACCATACGTGTGTGTGTATGTGTATTTATATGCATTTATTTATATACGTATATAATATGTATATGCACATACACACACGAATTCAAAAGTTAGTTAATCATGTAAATATACAAAATTTCTGCCTACACTGGATATTAATACAATATTTTAACACAAATCAGATATTTTAATTAATAATATTAATCATGCTTTACATGATAATGAATTATTTAAGTACAGAATAATAAAAAGCTTGAATTTTCTAAGACACTAACTAATGTACACTGACGTACCTAACCTAATTACGTCCATTTAACCATAAAAAGACAAACATGTAATCTAAATATATATACATATACTTTAAGAATTTTTTTAAAAATAAGAATCGAATTGATTGGAAATTTTTTTAACAGTAATATATATTTACAAAAAATGAAACCATTACTTATTAAATCAGATGTAATGGCTTTAAAATGTATACAAGACTATGTATTTGCGGGTAATATAGTTAAAGAATTAAAGTACCAGTGTTTTTAATAGGATATTAAACTTGAAATGTTATTTTAGGTATAGGTAATGAATTACAAGTGTTAAAAGATTCAGAATTGAAAATTAAAACTACTATATTCGAGAACCAAAAAATTCATGGTTTCAATTTTAGTGAAAATGAAAATATTATTTTAATTTTTGGAGGAAGAGAAATCAAACTATTTCATTTCGATGCAACAGAATTGAAATTTAATGAAATATATCATTTTAAATCCAACGATTGGATTTTGTCTGCCGTAATAACTAGTAATAATAAATTCGTTTTGGTAACGGCACATAATGTAGTAATTTTATTTGATTTTGTAAATAAAGTCCAAAAGTATAACGAATGTGAAGAGAAGTGTATTTTATATAGCGCATTTATAGAGCATAAGGAAAATGAAAAGATAATCATTTTGGCTGGTACCGTTTTTAGCGAAATTTTAATTTGGCAACCATGGAATAACAGTCATTCGACAATAGCAAGTCCTGTAATCTATCGATTAATTGGTCACAAAGTTAGTCATTAAGTATATTTTTAGGCATATGTAAATATACATATACACACACACACACAATTTTTTATAATTTATTTTTAAGTCAATATATATTAATAACTATATATATATATATATATATATATATATATATATATATATATTGTATTGATTGATGAGTAAGATCTATTTTATATACTTATACAAATTACTGCACCCAAATCTTAGTCTAAAACATAATTACCATTATTACGATGTATATGAATCATTATGATGTATATGATTTATCATCTATCTGGTAATTTATTAATATTTTTGGCATAAAATCTTTATCATTTTTCTGTTGATAAAAATAAGACTTCTTTAGAGTTTAGTACTTGAAAAACGCATTAGATATAATGAATATTTTGATTGGTAATATGGAATCAAGACATGTTTCCTAACAACAAACATTTCAAAGCAGATATCTAAAAATTCTGAGAAAAAAAACTATTTGCTATCTTTATTTAGACAATATTTATAACACAACTCAATATATAGTCAGTATTCTACAGAAATAGTAAGATGATTATTCATTAATCATTGTAATTCAAATTATAATTAGAATATAATTATTTTTTTAGAAATATACATTTTATTATTATTTTAGGGTGTAATTTTTTCAATAACATATAATCCAGATGAAAAACTTATATGTTCTACATCAGATGATCGGACAGTTAGATTATGGAATGTTAATAGTAATACAATTTATGATGCATTACAACAACCGAATAAAAAAATTTCACTTAAATGCTCACTTTATGGTCATATAGCCCGTGTTTGGAGTTCTTTAATTGTAAAAAATAAAGTAATATCTGTAGGTGAAGATTCTCAAATTATTATTTGGGACACTTGTGGAAATATAATTAGAAAATTCAAAGCTCACCAAAATGATTGTATTTGGTGTTTGGATTATTACAAATCACAGGATTTAATTCTATCTGGAGGAGGTGATTGTGGATTAAATGGACATTATTTAGATTTAACAAAATGGTTTGAATTAAATACATTGCCTGTGTTAAACAACGATCAGGAAGTCATAAAAAAAGTGGCATTAATGTATAAAGAAAATATTGTTGCAATAACAGAAATAGGAACTCTACTATTCTTTAATAAAGCTGAAAATTTATGGAAAATAATTAATAGACATGAAACATCTAAAAATATATTACTTGAAACATCTTTTGATAAAATGAAAGTAATAATAGCAGGTATGTGCAAGCAAATTATTAATATATATTGATATACCTAATCTATCTATATGGTGTAATTATTATCTGTATCAAATACCCTCTTAAAATCTAAAATTACATTTAAACACATTTTTCACTTAAATATGAAATAATAATTACTACAAACAATAACAACTCTACAATTAAGAAAATTTCAAATTCATTACATTTTTAAAATTATTTTTTTTATTTATATTAACAAAAAATATTTTGAGCTTGTACTTTTTAATGTGTTTCTGTCAGATAAAAAAATCTATGTAATTTGGCAAGTTTTCAAATCATAAAGAACTATGTTTTGTAATTACCATAATTTAAAACAACATTGTGCTTTAATAATAAGCCAATGCAAGTGATTAGGTAAAAGCATTCAATGTATATAGCTTATCATTTTCAATTATAATGCAGACAAATGATATTGTACATAGCATGTCATTTTATTGTATGTGATTAAGATTGTTGAACTACTGATTATTATTGCAACATTTTTAAATTATTTATAATATATAAATATTATGAATGTGAATTAGTAAGTAAAAATTTTGAAAATATAAGAAGCAAAAATATACAATCATTACAATATGTTTTAGTGCTGTCATTATTTCACTCTGATAGCATAATTTCATTGTCAATTTTTTAACAAAAAACATCTATATTATTTGATGCAATGATTCATTTATAAAACTGAATTTTCCACAGAGTTGCATACAATTGTTAATATAATTCAATTTAAAATATTTTTTATAAGAACAAAAATACAGTTAAATATGTAATTGATTTTTTTATAATTTATTAAGTATTTTTTCATTTATTAAAAGAAATATATAATAAACATTAAATATTTTTGACTCCAAGTTAAGAATCATATTTTTAAATAAAGCTTTTTATTTTATTTTTTTAAGGTAATGATGGTAAATTGTTAATTTATAAACAAAATATAGATACATTAAGTTTATTTAATGTAACTACGTCATCAAATCTTGAACCTATATTATCTGTACATTGGTTAACAAATAGTGATATTTTGTACTGTACACCTAATGGAAATCTTGTAAAATATGGAACAGATGAGAACAAACATAGCCGAGGTATTTTACCATATTCAAAAGAACGTTGGGTTACTTGTGCTATTGTAATAAATTCACAGTGCTTAATAATTGGTGACCGAATGGGCAGTATCTATGTATATAAAGAAGATTTTATATCAGATAATATTTTCAAACTAAATTTAATTCAGACATTTAATAAAATACATGGAAGATTAGGTGTAAGCTGTTTAGTTATGAATATGTATAATCAACTATTATCAACAGGTAAAATCAGTTCTATTCTTTTTCTAATTAAAAAAAAATAATATTGTAAATATATTGTGTTTCAACATTTTTAAAATATAAAATAAATTAATATAAAATCAGATTTCATCACTTTTAAAATAGTATATAAATTGAATATGTTAAATTATTGTGTATATAAAAACAGTAATATTTAATTAAAACTTTTAGGTCGCAATGGAATTGTAAACAAATACTCTATTTCACCAATCACCTGCCAGTTAAATCTCCTTAGTTCTGTAAAAACCCCATTCAAATGGTGCACTAAAATTATACCGAAATGTGAAAACGAAAAATTACCAGAAATAATATGTGGTTTTTTTGAATCTAATTTCGTCATGTGGGCACTTGATTTGCAACAAACGGTAATAGAAATCAATTGCAGCGGTGGACATCGTTCATGGGATTATTTATTCACTGAAGATAATAGATTTCTCTACATTTATGTTAAAAATAAAAGTGTGCATTGTATCAGTTGCACTACTTCTTTTTTGTTATCTCGAGTTTATTTACAAAATTTTCATTCAATGGAAATTAATTGCATGATTTTTATAAAACAATTCAATGTTTTTGTTAGTGGAGGAGAGGATACAACTTTACGTATATCGGCAATTAATAAAACGACTTCCAACTGTGATGAAATATATTTTGATATTAGATCTGTTTCTGTTTTACGAACACATTTGTCTAATATACGTGCATTAGAAGTATGTTCAAATAATAATAATATACTTTTGTTTTCTGGAGGGGGTCGAGCTCAATTAATAATTTACGAGTTGAGTTTATGGAATAATACTGTCGAGTGTACACCTAAAATACAGCACATACTTAAAAATAACCGTAGTTCAAATACGTACCCTAATGACACTGAAACACGAATAATGGACATTAAAGTAAGAAAAACATCATCTGTCTGCATTATCGTAGTTGGATGTTCTGATGGAATTTTACGAATATATTCGTTAAAAATTATAAATGAACGATATATTATTAAATTAGAATTTTATTTGGAATATCACAAAAAGTGCATATTAAAAGTAGGTATTTTGGAATCAGAGAATTATTTTATCGTCACAAGTATGGCAACAGATGGAAAAATTGCTTTTTGGAATTTGACTGTTATGTTAAAGGATCAAATATTTAGTTTTTTAAACCAGACTGTAAAAGAAAATGTATCTAATATAACAAACTCACAAGACTATTCTTTTCCTTCACTAAAACCTTGTAAAGTAATATGTACTCATCAGTCAGGAATCAATAGTTTTTGTACTAAAAAATTGCAAAACAATATACATCTTATTATAACCGGTGGTGATGATGCAACTATTTCAGTTACTATTATTAAAGTTAATAATAATGTAGAAATGTTTTCAATAACAGAACTGGCAATATTGCAAATTGTAGTATATCACGCTGCTCAAATAACAGGTCTTTTACTTTTTGATGAATACCTTATAAGTACTTCAACAGATCAAAGAATAACAGTGCTGAAACTTAATATTAGCACAAGCTGTGATAGTATCAATTATAATTACATAGAACACTATTGTAGTTCTATTGCAGATATTCAAGGTATATGTTTAACAGAAGTAAATAAAAAAGAGAGTTTAATTAAATGTTGTATATATGGTAAAGGTATTGAAATTCTTGAAATAAAAATACCAAAAAGTGAATGAAAATGAACATATGTAAATAATAATAGCTAATCATTTTTTGGAAACAAATTTTGTACTGTATTTTTTAAGTAAAAATGATAAATCAAATTATTTATAACAATTCATAAACCAATAAACCTTATAAATGAAATGTTTCTCATAAAATTGTAATAAATAATACAGAATAAAATATTTTATGTATATGCTGACCTTTGTTATTATAATCCTCTACATTCTTTAACTTAAAAATACATATGTTCAACTGTAAAATTCCAGTGTTTGTTATATTTCATATTGTTAATGAGTTTTTCACTTATTTTTTATCTTGGAGTTACAAGTACATTAGGATTAAAAACTTTTAAAACTTCTATCATCTGAAAAAATGAATATTGAATCAAATTAAGCGATTTAATATAATGATCTATTTATATAAAGACCTTAGAAATGCCATAATGCTTTTCTTAATGTTAGATTCATCAATTTTAAAAATAAAATTTTTGGCCAGATTTTGAAAAACTAAAGGTTGCTACTTTTGGTTTTTGGTGAAAAATTCAATATTTTTTTGACGTTTTTTTAGTAAGGACTTGTTTATAACAATCTGTATTTGTGCTTTTATGCACAAATACAAAATTTTCAATGTCATGTCTCTATGCCATAACATTATAGATATATATGTTTTTTTATACATTAAAAATAACTTTTCTTTTTTCTATGGTTGAAATTATCATTCATCTTTTCTTTTCTTAAAAATATTCCACATTCCAGATTTGTTTAATGCATCTCTTTAACCTATAAGGATTTTTAAAAACAGATTAAGAAATGTGAAATATATTAATGTAAAAATTTGTTATAAAATTAAATCCTGCCACCAGTTTGCCAACTTAAACAAATGTATATTATTATTATTAATTATCTAAAATTACATTAAATTTAGAAATATTAAATCATATTGCACACAGTGAAATTTAAATATTGTTAACAAAATTTAATATCATGCAATCAATTGCATTAAATAATTACAATAAGTACTAAATAGTTTTGTACAATTTTTTAAAAACGATATTTTTTTTATTTTTCAATTTGTAAACATAGATTTTACAAACGATTTTTTTAATTACAAACAATTTTACATACAAATTTTTAAATTGCAAATATTAATTTTACAAACAACAAAAAAATAATTTTAAAATAACCTATGATAATTTTATTTTTTTACACTGATTTCATCACTCACTTTTTCTATATTTTCCACAATGCATTTCTTTTGTTCGTTTCTTTTATGTACTCTTCGATGTTTTGCTGAATTTAAATGAGCTTTCCATTGAACTTCTCCAATAAAAACTCTTTGACAAATGTCACAAAAATGTGTTGACGATGTAGACATGGGTTCACTATCAATTTTAGATTTAATTGGTAATGGAGTATGATTACTGGTTTCATTTTTCATATAAGCTGAGATTATTTCAAATGCTGGTATTGAAACATTTGTTTTCCATGATGACACATCTGATGTGTCCAATCCATATACAGACGGTACCTTCAAATATATACATATATACTTACATACATACATATATATATATATATATATATATATATATATATATATATATATATATATATATATATATATGCAAAATTATCAGCAACAACAATTCATTTTTATATACTGCTTGATAAAGATCTCTTAAAAAACTTTCTATTTTCGATAAATCAATGCCTTTATCTTCCATTCCAATCTGATCAATTTATGTCTCTTTTATTTTTTCATAAGTCTTTTCTTGGACCTTTCAAATCTATGAGTTTTCAAACAACAATTTCTCTTATCCATCAGTGGTCTTCTTAATCCAGATTCCTCATAATAGTCTATAAGGTAGAAAGCTTCAATCTTTAGAAGCTATCAAAGACTATTTTAAGGTGTTTCTCAACGAAACGTCGATATTTTCCAATATTTTATATCGATGGAATAACAAAATGATCAGAAAAATGACAGAAATTTATCGAAAAAATGAAGCAAATATGCTTGAATGAAGTCAAATGCTTTTGAATATACGAATTTCAATTTTTGATTTAAAATCCAAATGAACTTTCATTCTATCTCAATATAACATAGGTGACTCAAACAAACTGAAGGACAGTAAATGATAGTAAACAAGTAAATACTTTTTTACAACATTCAGTTTCATTTGAGCCACCTTATATTTATATACATTGGTCGATAAATTACCTGTCTGTTTATATGACCTAAGAATCTATTTTCTACCCATCGTTTCTGTTTTCTCGCATATCTTCTTGTAACCAATTTTAAATTTGCAAGACCTTTCTTGAATAACTGTTGTCCTTCTTCAGTATTCTTTTCATCTGGACTCAATAAGAGATATTCATGAAACTCCTTGAAACCAATTGACTGAAATATTCCCGTGGTGTAATCTACCGGCCTGAAACAAAATAAATTTATATTATTTTACCTCCATTTTCATTAACAACACATCTGTTAGATTACAAAGATTAAATTTTAAAATCAGACTTTATTATAAAATTCAACATATATATAAAAATTAAAAGTATATTTTAACATTAAAATATGTTCAGGATATTAAAATGTATTCATTTTTTCATTTTGAATGTGAAATCAGTTTTACAATATATATATATATATATATATATATATATATATATATATATTTATATATATATATATATATATATATATATATATATATATATATATATATATATATATATATATATATATGTATATGTATAAGTATATATGAATGCAGGGTCATAATATCATTTATATCCTGAGTCTTATGTATGGTTGAAAATCTTTTTTCTAGTGACATGAAAATGAGGAAAAATAAGATAATACAGTTTTCAATAAGCATTCTATAAATATATATTTTATAGATTAGAAATAGGGTTTTATACTGAAAAATATAAAAACATTACCAATTTCACAAAGTAATTACTTTTTCACTAACTCAATATTATGGAAATTTCATTACATCTCGAAATCAGTCATATTATTTATAACAACCTGATTGTTTTAATTTTTTAATATAAAACTACAATGAGTGTCACTTATGATCCTATAGCTAGATATTTAAGAAACTTTACATTAAAACTTTTTATTATTACACATACCTTTAATAAAACAAGTTGTTTTATATTTGATTATATGTTAAAAATTCAATAATAAATAATTACAAAATCGATTTAAAAAAATAATGAATTGTTTTTGGTACAAAAACCATCAGTTAGTTAAAATCGTACAACAAAAAAATATAGTAAAGACTCGAAAATGATTTACAACAATATTTTTAGTATTTAGTTGGCAACGACCCCTTGTTTTCCACAGCTTGTAATCGTCTTAGACATGAAAGTAATTAATTTTTCACAATAATCTCGTTATGTTTTCCACTCTTCTTGTAGGTCATTTTTTAAAATTATTTACGTTTGATATTGAATGTATTTGGATTTTTTTAACTAATTTATTTCAAACATGTTCAATTACATTAAGATCTGGAGAGTGAGCTAGGGTTTTGTATAATTTTTAGGCAGTTATGTAATGTCCACATTCGTTTAATATGTGAAGAATACTTTGAATCATTGTCAGCTTATAATTTAAAAGTTTTATAAATACTCATTTCTCCAGCAGTATTTTTTACTATGTACTGAACTACGACAGTGATTTTAAAAAAAAGTTTATAAGATAGATACAGAAAATATTAGGTTGGCAAGTATCTCCCTTCCGCTTTTTTTTTTTTTTTTGTACATAGCTGCGAAATTCAAAAGACCAGAAGGCGGAAGGGAGATATTTGCCAACCTAATATATCATTGATGTAATTAAATTATTGTAATGGTTAAGACAATACAAGTACGAATTATATTGATATATTACTGATTTAGAAAATGAAACAGATAAATACTTTTTCTTATCTGTATATATAATTTCTGTCGATTATAATTTATACAGATACATGAATTTGTAAGATATCTATTAAAATTTTCTAAATGTATTCATAGCTGTATTTCAATTAATTCATAACCTTCATTGAATAAGCCCCACAAGGACATTATCTGTTGAAATAGTTATCGAAAATTGGACAACCGAACGGAAATATGCTTTATGTTTGATGAATTAATCATGAATAAAGATTGTGTTAGTGATTTATTTAAATTTATATTATAATTCGTTTTGTTTATTTAAATTGATGTTTGAACTTTCCATTAGTACTATTATTTACTTATGTATCTGTTATAAATTATATTATCTATAAATCTTTTCGATTTTAGTGTAAACATATAAATATTGAAAATATATGATTAAATTTTATTGAATATTAAGGGGGTATTCTAATCTAGACGCACGAATTTTAGGTGTTTTTTCGGACGCTATAAAAAAAACAACAAATATTTTTACTATCCATTTTTATCAGTTATTTATTGACATTTTAAGAGTATAAAAAAGTATTATTAAAAACAAAAAATTCAAAATTGAAAAAGGTACAGGCTGGCAAAGTAGGGGCTCGGAAAAAAAGGTTTCTCCTGGTTGACGTGGTTCCAACCCTTCCGGTCATTTGAAACAAAAAATTTTTTGAAATTATTGAAAAAGAAAGTTGTAGTAGTATCCCCGCCTAGGGAAATTTAAAAAAAAATTTTTTTCCGCAACATGGCGGTAGTGTGAAAAAACAGTCATTTTTGCCCTATTTTTTCAACATTCGGAATTTTTAAAAAATAGTAAAAAACAAAATTTTCAAAAAATCCTAAGCGGGAGCAATCACTGTTATATTGAGAAGCTCTGTACCAAATTTCAAGTAAATCGGTCAATTATAACTTGAGATATCACGTCAACCGTGTCGAAAAAAGTAGTTTCGAGAAAAACGCGGTTTAAAGTTGATTCGTTTCGGCCAGACCGGATTGGTTGCCGCGTCACAAAAATAGCTATAACTCCGAAAATAATTCGAATTTCGAAAAATCCTCTTAAGGACATATTCTTAAAGGTCTGAACTTTGAAAATATGTAAAAAATCGATTTTTTCGAAATTATACATTAGAATACCCCCTTAATAGAAGATATATTTTATATCATTTGTGTTGTATATACATAACGTTACAATAAATTCAACCCGTAACATAAACGTATCTATAGTAAATAGAAAATGAAATTAACAGGAGTAATTATCATTTTTTTAAATGTCTCGAAATTTTTTTTAAGAAGAACCATTATCATTTCGTTAAGGTTTTTGCCTAGGGCTGATGTAAGCTTTGACTTAATTGATTCAAAATTAAATTCGGACATCTAGCAATTTTATATTATTTTCAAATGTACATATTAATGTAAAATAAATAATATTTTTAAATGTACATATTAATAACCTTGCTTTAAAATTTATTCAATTTCGGTGCAATATTTTTTTTGTTAAAATATTATTACAATGCGAACAAATAACATTAAAAAGTATAGAGCTTCTAATTAGAAGAAGGAAAATCAATTCCTGGAATAAGCAACATGCTACTTCTATCATACGATATCATAAAACGTTTTAAAACTACAAAAATCTTTTTAAAAAATGGTTTAAAATGTTTAGTAATTAAAATGAATATTAGATTATTTATTCGACGATTGACATCGAAATTCGCATCTGTTTATAAACAAATAAAATGAACAATAATTACTGTACACTTTTATAATATCTTATGGTACTGGAGTGAGTTCATTTGTGTTATAGTATAACTTATCAGTGGTAAGATTTGCAGATTAATAAAAAAATGATCAGTTGCTATTTATGTTCAAAATCATTTTTGCGAAGAACTTAATAAAATAAGGAAAACGGTGTTATATTATTTATCATAACGTTCTTGAAATTCTGTAGAAACACTTGTGTCAATAAATACACATTTATCGATGACAGAAACACAAGTGGATATTATTTAATACAATACCCGTTCATTCCGTTTCTATCCAGTACTATCTACCGAGAATTGCAGAGAATACTGAATGGAAATTATTGAACAAGTTAACTATATATTTATACAGTTGATACTTGTAGTCGTGTCTGTTCAAAGAATTAAACTTAAAGGTGTGAAATATTTGCAAAGAATCACATAGTACGCAAATATAATATTTGTTTAACGATAACATCGCAGCATATTTAAGCAGAAACGGAACATTTTCTACAAATTGAATAAATATTATCTTCGTAAATGTGTGTGTGTATGAGAGAGAGAGAGAGAGAGAATAAATTAATATAACATTTAACAGCTTTATCAAAGAGGAAATATACATTTAGAGAGCTGGTACTTGGAAAAGTTGAAGAAATAAAATACTAGGGAGAAAATTATACTATATGATGATGACCCTATAGTCAGAGATTAAGTCGAGAATCAAGATAAGCAACATTTGGAAAAATGAATAATATAATGAAGAGTAAAACACTATTGAGCCTGAAACAGAAAACATATAAAAATGTATGTTACTTATCTATATTTTTACAATAGAAACTTGGACACTAAATGAAAAACAGCTTTAGACAACTCAATAAAGTATGGAAAAGATAATGTTATGAATTTAAGATCAATTGGATATAATATAAAATAGCCCAAATGAGATTGAAATATAGTAAAGAAGAGTAAATGAAGAGTAAATAAGTAAATGTATGTCTAAACATTTCAATCCAATTTCATTTAGGCTATTCTATTGAATAAGTAAAACCACTGTAATGGATATGGGAAAAGTACATGACAAGAAGAGAGTATAATAGACGAACAATGATAATTATGAAATTGAGATCAAATAAAAGACAAAGATAAAGAAATAAAATTGTGATGGAAAGGGTTGTATGAGATTGAATGCTGTCAGGAAAAAGTGAAAAAATCTTGGGAAAACATTTAAGAGTTGAGTGTTATTAAATGAAATTTTTGCCCAATAATGCATTAATAGAAGCTAGGTGATGATAATTATATATATATATAAAAAAAAGTGAAAAGTTTAAAATAGAAATGGATCGGTCATGTAGTAAAAAAGACGATTACCGATTGTTAAAGGAAATTATTGATTGAAAGATAAAAAGATATGTATATAGAAAGATCCATGGACAGATGAGACTTCCTTATTTTTATAAGGAAGTTTGTTGAAGTGGACTGGAAGAGGTAATGATTGGATCGGTCGAAGTGGAACATTTTGGGAAATGCATTCATCAAGTAGTGGATTAAGGGGATAGTAATGATGATATTATATTTTATATACATATATATATATATATATATATATATATATATATATATATAGATATGATATATATCCATATATATATATATATATATATATATATATAGATATATATATATATATATATATATATATATATATATATATATATATATATATAGAGAGAGAGAGAGAGAGAGAGAGAGAGAGAGAATGGATCAAAAACAAGAGTGTTACATATAAAATATAAAGAATAAACAATTTAAAGTGAATATTGAAAAAAGACAACAGAAACTGTTTTAGAACTAAAAATATGAAGAGGTTAGCAAAGAGATTGATGATTGTATAAAAACACATTTACGAGTATACAATGTATACAAATTATATTAAGATTGTTATTGGAATTTTGTAGAAGAGAAAATCGACTGCTGGACAATATATATATATATATATATATATATATATATATATATATAGGTGTTTTTTTAAGTATGATAGAACTTTAAATTCAATTTCTGTCGAAAGTTCTATCTAACCTATAAAAACATTTTTATTTATACATGTGTATGTGTATATAGGTTAGATAGAACTTTCTATAGGGATTCAATTTAAAGTTCTATCATGCTTAAAAAAGCACCTACATATATATATATATATATATATATATATATATATATATATATAGATATATATATATATATATATATATATATATATATATATATATATATATATATATATATATATATATATATATATATATATATATATATATTATATATATGAAAGTGGTGTAAGTCCATTTTTTAAAAAAATGAGATATCACGTAATTTATGCTTAATTTAGTGTAAACTTTTCATTTATAACTAGTTAGTATTTAATTTTTTAAAAAATGCCAATGCTTTATTCAATTTAAAATTGGCGATAAAAGAAATTGCGTAGCCATTGATTATGAAAGTGGTGTAAATCCAATTTCCATAGACAGGTAGCAGGGTCAGTGGTCACTGGTTTGTTTTATTTGTTTAAACGATTAATTTTCAAACGAGGGATTTCACAATTTCCACGACAATAAAGTTCATATGTATGTGTGGGACGAAGCTACTGCTTCCAGGGGATCGCAGGAAATAGCTTCTTGCTGTTTGAGACATTTACAAAATGTAACGACCCAAAGTCATGTTATTGCATATTGTGATGTGTGTACTGGGCAAAATCGAAATTTACAGGCATTGATGTGGTTGAGCGTTGTCCAGTCTTTGGAAAATAACACTGAAGTGATTGATCATAAATTTTTACTCTCCGGGCATTCGTATCTTCCAAACGATGCGGATTTTGGTATCATAGAAATGACATTACG